>CABFWO010001897.1:107021-146034 GCA_902155825.1 Timema genevievae
ACAACTTGTGAATGTGAGGAATGCCAGGCCTCCACCGAGGTTCGGATTCCACGTTAAACTGTAGGTCCTCCATTTCATCTCACAATCGCCCTACCATTACACATTAGCGTAAGTGAGTATAACCCGAACGGGTAGTAAGACGCGGTGCTAATAATAATAATAATAATTATTATTATTATTATTATTATTATTATTATTATTATTATTATTATTCTATCAAACTGATTCGGGAGATGCATTCATTCCTTTTCATCCAGTGGCAGCAGTGTAAATTGTGAACTGTGCACCTCTTTACATTGTAAAAGTGTGTTTGCTTTGTATATTTCATTTGTAACTTTTTTTTCTTCTTCTGTGTGTATGTGCATGGACACATGTGTTTTGTGTCTGCATCAAGTCTTACTACCCATTTATACTCATGAATTAGGTTTGAAGAAGATAGGATTTAGAGGAATTGTACCCGCATTTTTGTGCAGAGTGGCAAACAATTTAGGAAAAACTACCCCAATTACATCCAACCCTAATTCGAACCCCAATATCATCATCTGTGATCTATTGTCTACCATCGGTATTGCACGATTTGACCAGGACTTTTATTTTATTCACAATGTTTCTGGTCAAATGCCACTATGTTTATGACTAAATCAAAATCCTATTTATTTTGATCAAAACTTTTTTTTCACACAGACAGCAAAAATACTAAATTTATCTTGCGTTCCCATCCCAATGTAATGTTTGTTTCTGTTATTGTAACAGGCATGGTCAAGTGGCCGTATCCAGCACTGCCCTTTCATTTACTCTCCTGTAGACAGCGTCGTGGAATACAGGAGGCCTGTGATGGAACACTCCAAAATGATGTCAGACTCCTCCGTTAACAATTCCACATTCTTCAATAGCTTTAAGTCTATGTGACGAATAAGTTTGTTATAAACATTGGGGACTGCTAACCTTCTGTGACTGGTGCTGTTGCATTTTTGCAGCAGCAATTTTTTTGTAATATATTTGAAAATTAAAGATAATTAGGTTGAATCCCCTCCAAGTATTCCTCAATTAGTTCCTGCTGCATAGCATGATGTAATCAAACATTTAAAAAAAGTTTATTTTTTTAGATAGGGGAGTTTAAACTGGCGTCATGCAGGAATGTTATGAATACACGACGACGCCAGTCGTGATTTCATGTCTGGCTCATTGCCACCATATATTTCAAATAAAATAATACAGTAATAATGCAGAAGTAATTAATCACTAATCACTAAAATATAAAATAATGCCTTGCATTATTTATATATATACACACACAAGGCGAGTCTACAAAGTAAGATTCGTTGAGATATGACCGCCAAAATAGACTCGTGGGCGGGGTCATGCGTGCACTGTAGCATAGATTGATTGACTCATCAGCTTTCAGTTGATCCCTTTACTTCAGTTTTATCCTCATCTGATGTTCTGTGAGAGTGATTTAAAATTAGTGCTGTCATAAATAATCCCGCCATTAGTGAGATTCGTAGTGTCATACGATTTTTGTTAGCAGAAAACCTTCGCTGCAGAAATTTATCGTTGGATATGTAAGATTTACGGGCCTGATGTCATGAGTGAAAGTAAGGTGAAACAATAGGTCCATCTGTTCAAAGAAGGTCACCAATGTTCATGATGAGGAGCGCAAGGGCCGGCCAAGTATGGTGACTGACAATTTAGTTGAACGCATGGATAAGAAAATTTGTTAGAACTGTCATTTCACTTACGAAATTTTCTTTTGAATCTCCAGAAATTTCACGGTCACTCATTCACGAAATTGTGACAGAAAAGCTAGGCTACAAGAAACTGCGCGCCAGATGGGTCCCCAAAATTCTGACTGAAACACACAAACAAAAACATGTGGAGTCAGCTCAAATGTTTTTACAGCATTTTGAAAAGGAAGGCGATGAAATTTTTTTCTCAAATCATTACCAGTGACTAAACTTGGATTTTGTATATGAATGTTGAAACAAAATAACAATTGATGCAGTGGCATCATTCAACATTTCCAAAGGCAAGAAAATTCAAACAGAAAAGCTCCATCAAAACAATCATTGCTTCTGTTTTTTTGGGACCAGAAGGGTGTCGTGTGTTGATTTTCTTGAACAAGAAAGAACCATTAAGGCTGCAGGATTTTTTGAAACCTTAAAAAGACTCACACGGAGAATGCTGACATCCGGGATTCTTCTTTTGCATGACAATGCTCGAGCCCACACTACAGCTCAAACTGTTCAGCTGATTAAGCAGTTTGGATGGTAACTGCTGGACCACCCACCCTACAGCGCAGACCTCGCTCCAAGTGACATCACTTGTTTTTGAACATGAAGCAGTGGCTGCCCTATCAGCGTTTTGAAGAAGCCGATGAACTGAAGAATGGTGTGAATCATTGGCAGCAGATTTTTTTGAAAGGGGTATAAAGAAGTTGGTGCCAAAATATAAAAAATGTCTCAAAGTCAATGGAGATTATGAGGAAAAATAAAGAACGTATGGATGAATTTTTCGGCCTTTATAAAACTTTTCTATTCCTACTAGTTTTTTTATTCATTTATTGGACCTTATTTTGTGGACACGCCTTGTGTGTGTGTGTTTTTTATTCTAATACTAAGCTATGTTTTAACATTTCAGCATTATTGTAATTTTCTTATTTTTTTTAAAATAAAATTTACAAAAATACAATAATTATTCAAATATTTATTTAATAATATATGTGTTAAAGTTTTTGTGTTTTTTATTATTATTTAGAACATTATATGATGATGCAAAAATACAATGGTGTCAGTCCTTGTGTTATTTTTTTAGCACCAGTCCCTGAAGGTTAAGTTTATTTGTAAAGGTGCTACAAGTGATGTTGAAACTAGATCGGAGGTCTAGTTCAGAAACGTGAATGAAATAATTTGATGTTTTTTTAAGCTGGTTATAATTTCAATTTTTAATGTCTTGTATTTTTCTTATCAAAATAAATAATATTTATTACTAAAATATGTGTTGGATCTAGTGTACATTAATATTTGCAGCCCGTAAACATTTAATTATAGTAGGCTCCAAACCACTAATATCCTACAAGGAAAGTGGAGACCATGGGAATAAAGTTTGTGAGTAGCATGTTAGCTGTCATAGAGGAGAAATAGAATTAGGTATGAAGTTATCCGGACAAGAGCGGGGGTGCATGGAATGCTCAAGATAAAGTCTGTTCAGCACAGGAATTGTTTTCTAAAAGATCTTTTTTCCTACCAGAAATATTTTATATAGTAGGATATTGGTAGGAAAAAAGACCTTTCAGAGAGTAATTCCTATCGTGAATAGTGTATAGTAGAGGAAGCAAGGCTGAGATGGTACAGTCATGTAATCAGGATGGAAAAGGAGAGGATGCCAAAGAAAATGTTGGAAATGAAATATTTAGGAAAAAGACTGCAAGGGAGGCCAAGAAAAAGATGGGAGGAGCAGATAACAGGAAGTGTGCAAGTGAGAGGAAGATGGAGGTATTTTACTAAACTGACCCAGCCAAAGGCTGGAAACAATTTATCGTGGTGGTGGTGACGACGACGACTCACTCTTATGGCATTAGGAACTCATAAGTTAATTGCTGCACTTACAAAAGTATGCCAGCTATCCCTAGCTTGAGCTAGTTCTATCCAGTCCATTATACCTATCTCCTGAACACCGTTTGATATTCTCCACTTAGCGCTGCATGTCCTGCTCACCGTAATCTACGAGACTTGAGTTATATACCCTGTACTCATCATAAGACATCGTTAGGATAATCATTATGCATCTCCTCCACTCCCCAGTAGCCTCATCCCTCTTTGGACCAAATATTTTCTTAAGCACCCTGTTTTCGAACACCATAATTTTGTTTTTGTCATGTAAGTTAAATCCCAAATCTATGAAAACTTGGTAAATGTAAAAGCTTTTTCTTTTACTACATTAATTATTAAGTTCCTATGGAAAATATAAATAGTAACTAAATGTTAACTTAATGTTTGTGTTGGACACGACCACCATTAATCAATATTATAGCTCTTAAACAAATTCACATTCAAAACTTGAAGAAAAAAAAATCAACTTTTGAATGTTATATTTTATTTAATCTCAAATAGCTTTAAGAATTTGAGAATTTTAAAGTTCCATTGCTAATCATGAATGGTAAAAGTCTAACAACTAAAACTAGTATTCTTAGTTAGTAAACTGCCAACCACCTATCCCATTAATAATGAACTAACCATTTTTTATGGTTCAAAATAGGAAGGATAACCAGCATACCTACTGTAGAAGAAATTGTTGGGATACAGTTCATAAAACACTAATAAACACACACACACAAAATCAAAAACTAGCTTTCATTGCCACTCAAGGGGGTTTATATGGGTTTTCCAAATAGAGGGTGGATTGGAATCCCATCTGCTGGTGGTGGGTGGGAGGGGGGCATTCTTTGAGAGAGAATTGTAGGAATTTAACCTTGCGGGAGGTAATTTTAGAGCATCTGAACTTAATTATAAGCTTATTATATGAGTTTCAAGAGCCATTTTTCACAAAAGTATTTTCTGGAAAATTAGCAAAAAATACAATTTAGTTATAGCTTGCTGAATCCATTTAAAAGAAACATTATATTTTTCACAAGTTTATTAAACAGAACAAAATGAAAAGAAAGCTGTTGAAGAAGGAATGGGAGAGGAAATCTACATTTTGTCATTTTTATCTTTGTTAAGTTGTATTTTGATGATTCAAAGTTGTTGAAAGCAAATTGCAGCCAAATCTCAAATACACAATTCTTATTTTTTCATAAAAATTAACAAAAACTTTAAATATTGCAGAGCATTAAGGGGGGCCGAAGCCATTTATTCGCGCCCATGTTGCCACTGGCAGGTAGAGAGTATAAACTAAGTGACTACTTAATGTTCTTAAGTTAACTGTCAATATCCACATAGATACCAAATATTAACTGACCCAGCCACAGACTGCAAACAGTAGTTGTAGTTGTAGTTGTTGTTGATGATGATGATGATGATGATGATGATGATGATGACATACCAAATATCTGGTTCAAGTAACTTAACAATTTATCATTTAAAACTACTTGGAGATGTATGGGTTTGTTGTTTCCCAGCCACTTAACACCAACTCATTTTACAACTAGGAAACTTTCCAACTAAGTCTTCTGCATTGTGACTCTGTTTTTCATTCTAAAGTGTGACTTTGATGATGAATCTTCTTGATAATTCAGGTAAAAGATTGATTGATCCAAAACCAGATGGTCATTGTTGTTGCTCTTAGGAAATATCTGGACTCATTTCTTGGGATTTTTGATAAAATATCTAGAAGAAAGTTCAGGTATTTCTTTGAGCAGCTCAGTGACGACCTTTGCTGGAGCTTTGTCCAGGAGATTTTGGATTTGAAATTCCAGCAGAACACCCGTGAAAGTGTTAGTCAAAGCTACTAAAAGTGGCGAAGCAGACCTCGTGATAGATAACTCTCTGTACCAGAATATCCTCCAAAGATTTCAGGTCATCTGACCTCTTTTGAGCTGTGAATAAAGTTGGCCAGCTGTGCTCCAACCTTATCCTGAAATGTTGTGTATTGTAAGTCAAGCCCACCTAGACAAAGAGTGGGCTCCTAAGCAATGCCCTTTCAGGGTGATTGCCTATTTTCCAGGCACCCATCCTTTCCTAGTTTCCATCACAGTACTTGCATCCAGGATTGGGACAACAGTTCTACCATATGTGGTGGCCCTATCAAAAGGATTTCTTACATTGCACAGTACCTTGATCTCTGGCCATAGTCTAGGCTTCTTTTATATCCTTAGGTGGAATATGAAATAGTTTGTGAGTGATCTTTTTTCAAGGATTTCAATTGCCCACATGAGCAAAGAAGTTTGTTCAAGGTAGCTATAAACAGTATTAGTAATTTAACCTAAGTAATTTTATTCACAATAAAGTTGGAAATACATGGTTCACTTTAGTTGGGAACAATGCGGTCGATTTAACCAAATTCAAAGGTGAATATTTACACATTTCAATCAAATTGACCAAACTAGTTCACCTAAAAAATGGCGTCGAAATATATAAGATAATTACTCCAATGGGATAGGGATAATGAATAAAGCACTTAAGAAGTAAGCTACCTGAATTTGCGTGGAAGTAGAGTGGGAAACCATTTAGGAAAAACTATCCTCATTAAACCTGACTGGGATTCGACACGAGAGTGACTTCTTAGACCATTCGGCCGTTGAAGTGGGTCTTTAGCTAGTTAATGAGCCTTTGTATGGCTATGTAATAAGATTCAACCAAAAAACATTAAGCTTTGTTTACAAATAATACATTGACACAACTGAAATAAACCCTTTCATTGTTCAAGATGTGTGTCAAGACGTGTTCAATTTGGATTAATCATCCTGAATAAATAACCACATTAAACAAAAGTAGAAACTCTGTCAACTTCTTTCAATATTAATCTTGATTGAACACTTTGAATGGTAACTTACACGGTTCTCTTTGTGCTCAATTTGGTTGAATCAACCACATTGTTTGACCAAAGTGAACCTTTTATTTTCTCCTTAACCCCTTGACATACCATTTAACCTGGCTGTTTTACACTAGGACTACCATTTAAATTCACGTCAACATACTTTATGCACAAGTTTAGTTTAACTGATATAACTTTTATAATATATTTGCAATCTCAATGCCCTAAACAGCATTTTTATGTCATGCTAAAGTATCATTCTTTCTCCTCCACCTCCTCCCATTTACATTCTTCGTCCCTCTCGCTTAGCACTTCCCTTAAGCCTTTATTTATCTCTCTTTTATCACTTTATTTTACTTATTTCACTCTCTTTCACTCCCCTCCCACTTATATTATTTCCCCCATATCCTTCCGTTTATATCTCTCCCCCTTTTTCCACACTAAGCATGTTCTTATCATAACTACTTTGTTCAAGAAAAATCAAATTTATTACATAACATACAATTGTTTATAAAGCATAGTGTTGATTTGCCCCATAAAGTGGGTTTTTTTTCTCAATAATTTTTCTTTGTTTACATTTGTTTGATTGCCTGAATCACTAGTGTCAAAAGAGCTATCACTTTCAGAAGGCCTATCTATGTTATTATTGCTGACACCTTCAGTTAGTTCAACACTTTCACTATCATAATCATTAGAAAAATCTACATCCTCATTATCACAAGTATCTACTAAATCCTTTTCATTGTCAGAATCACAAAGTATCTGTGTCATTTCTTCATCAGATAGTCATTTTTTAGGTCGAGAAACTTTCTGTTTACTAGTTGACGCCATTTAATAGCTTGACTTTACTAATAATTGAGTAAAACCTATTCGTAAAAAAAACCTACGTGAAAGTTTTGGTTGAAATATAATTAATAAAACTGCAAGTTCTCTTCATACTGCCCCTGCCATCTATGGAATTAGCACCTGCTATTCATTGGAGGGGAGGGGGGATAATGTTTGAAAAATATGAAATAAAACTGCCGAGTTCTATTTATAACACTCGTTCCGTCAACGACAGTAACACCTGCAATTCATGAAAGAAATAAGAAAAAAATACTAACAAAATTACACAAAAAAAAAACCAAATGTTTGTTTGAAATATAAGGAATAAAAATGCCAAGTTTTATTTATACAGCTCCTGCCCTCTATGAAGTATAAGCAAGAACACAATGTGCGAGTCCTGATCGTCAAAGTACCTGTGTGGCGTAATATATGACGAGCCCTGCTCTTCAAAGTATGTCAGGGGGTTAACTTGACAGATGAACTAATTGTATGCCTGGTGAATGAACAAAGAGCTCTGTAAAATAATACTTATTAAATATTATATTAATAATAATTAGCAAAGTCCATGTCCAGGAGTTATTAAATGGCTTTCTGTATGTGGTTTTGAAGAATATTCATCAGAAATAGTAGTTTCAAATAGTTCCTTTACAATGGCCTATCCTAAAATGTAGGCCTATGTGGAAATTACATTTTAAATTCAGGAAATTTTCAGCCAGTTTTCCCACAAGAACAGTACGAGAAACAGGAAAAAAAATTTAAATAATTTTCAAATTTATACTTATAATTTACTTTTCAGATTTATAATTTTAGTTTAAAGTCAACCTTTTTTTTTTTGTTTCCAATAAAAAATAATTTGATGATAAAATTAGAAGCTTATGGCAATTTGATCAGAAAGGAACAATGAGGAGGCCCATTGGGCAACACATTTAAAACAATTTGAATAAATAAAAGTTAACCACAATGTTGTCCATGGCAATACCAAAAAACTTTCTAAACTGAGCTAATGTGCCTGGCTACCTATCGCGTTTTAGTTATTAAACCTCTCACAAAGTACCCTGTTGTACTCCAAAAATATAAATATCAGAGTGCTTCTGCTCCACTAAAGGAGCAGTTTTACCCATCCCTGGTTGAGAGTGAAACATAGTAGCAGGAGGAAAGCAATCCCACATGGAAAGAGGTGGAGGATGCATTAAAGAGGGTGAAACAAGGAAAAGCACCAGTTGTGGAAGAACTGACTGTGGAAATAATAAGAGCTGTGGGTGGAGTAAGTATACAATGGTTATACAGAGTGCTGACAGTGATTTGTAAGGCGAACAAAGTACCGGAAGACTCTAAAAAGGGAATTATAATAGCTATTTTCAATAAAATAGACAGGAAGAGGTGTACAAATTATAGGGGGAAAAGAGAATAAGATATAAAATGAAAGGAAGGTGGAAAGAGGAACAGCATGGATTTAGGTAACAGAGGTTTACAATAGACTTGATCTTTGCCATACGACAGCTGATGGAAAGAAATTTTGAATTTGGGAAAGACTTGGTAATGGTATTCATGAATGTGGAAAAGGCATATTATAGCACGGATAGAAATAAAGTTTGGAAAGTGATGGAGTAGGTCAAAGTGGAAAGAGGAGTTGTAATGAGAGTAAAAAGCATGTATAAGGATAGCAGGAGTTGTGTTAAAATGGAAGGATCCAAATAAAATATGGAGTAAAGCAGTGGAATGCCCTCTCACCACTAATATTTGTAATGGTAATGGAAATGGTAATTAATAAAGTGGCACGAAAACTCAGGGAGGAAAGAATGAAAGCCATATTGTTTACTGATGACTTGATGGTATGGGGAGGAGAAGGAAGAGAAAGTTCAGGAATATAATGAAGAAGTGAAAGAATGTGGAATGAAATATATCATGGCGAGGTGTGAAGTGATGGTTATGAAAATGAAGAGGATAAAACCTAGTAAAGTTATAAAGTTGGATGGAGTAGAGCTGAGAAAAGTACAGAACGTAAAATATCTTGAATGCGTGATTAAGGTGAAAGTTGGAAATAGAGAGGATCTAATGAGAAGAGGACAGAAGGGAGAGTTGTTCTATAGGTATGTAAGATACCTGCTATGAAAAAGAGAAGTGCCTTTGAAGTGTAAGGAAGTGTTGTACTTTGTACCCATTGCCACACATGCATCAGAAACATGGACATTGAATGTATGTAAGAGAGACAAGGAAAGTGGAGGCCATGGGGATGAAGTTTGTGAG
Organism: Timema genevievae; assembly: GCA_902155825.1. Taxonomy (NCBI): domain Eukaryota; kingdom Metazoa; phylum Arthropoda; class Insecta; order Phasmatodea; family Timematidae; genus Timema; species Timema genevievae. The sequence goes on from CABFWO010001897.1 coordinate 116,565, forward strand.
GAGCATGTTAGCTGTCACGAGGAGAAACAAGATTAGGAATAAAGTTATCAGAGAAAGAGAGAGAGTACAAGTATAGTAGAGTACCTGAGATAGTAGAGGAAGCAAGACTGAGATGGTATGGGCATATAATGAGGATGTAGAAGGAAAGGATGCTAAATAAAATGATGGGAATGAAGTATGTGATGATGATATAAAATATTGAGATTTGTCCTCTTTGAATAAAAAGAAAAAAAAGTAAGTTAGACTAAAAAGCCATTTTCTCTTTAAGGGTTACTAAAAAGACAAAACTTCTTTAGGTGAAGTACATCTTTATAATTTTTGCAAAATTTACTTTACCCAAATTGTCTCATGTGGAAAAATTCCAAAACTGGAATTGGCCAGATCTGGAAATGCCAGATTTGCCCCAGATCTGAGCCAGTTCTGGCTAGATATGATTTTTCCACATGGGGTGTGGCCCCTTGTGAGGAATCCATGAAGTGACAAAAAGTTCCCCATCCCTGGGCTATACCATAGGAAAAAAATTACAGTATATGTATTAATATAATGATAATTTGTGTCTAAAATTAGTACACAAATATTTTAGGCAAGAATTAAAACAACATATTTTCAACAATAATATATTTGTTTAACAAAATTATATTGAAAATACTGTTACAGGTAACAATGTTATCACAGGTTGAGGTATTGTGAACAATATTTTGAACATTTTGTATGGTAATGGAACATATCTCCTTTATTTTAGTTTACATTTTAAGAAAAAAGTATTCACACAAATATGAACTATCATACTAAAATAAATAGCTTACATTTTCAAAATTAATTTTATTAGTAGATAAAATATATAAATTCAACAAAAAAGAATTAGTGCTATGGATCATTGTTTAATATTGTATTTTAGATCCAGCTCTGCTTTGTTTATTTATATAAATGCACACTGCTCGTTATGATCTAATGTTAAAGACTTTTTGATTTGATGACAGGTATAGTTTGGTAGATTATAGATTCAAAAACTAGTTTGCAAACTGTTTGATTATCATCTATTTTGAACTCCCATATTTAACCTCTAGTTTTATTTTATAACTATAAATTAAATTAAAACAATTTAGTATGCCATGTTTCTCACTAAAAAAAAAGTTTAGTTTCTGTATGAAACCATTATTTTGAAGCAAAAAAAAGAGCATATAATGGTGTTTCTGTTTACTAGGGACAGTAAGGTAACTTTTAATAATTACTAATTATTAAATATTTTGTGTAATTCTTGACCATTATTAATAAGGACAAGGACTTCCACTAGTCTAATTACGCTGAAGCAAATGGCTGTAACCTCTACGCTCCTATACATTTTGTATTATTTATACCATATTCACTTAAAGCATTAGTTTATACATGTTTAATAGTTACCATTTTACAAGATGTTGGCGGTTCCTCAAGAGTGATTTTCTGGGATTTTTAGGTCTGAGTTTGTAGAGGCCCTCATTGACTTAGCCTCCAATTTTAAGCTTGTTATTTTGAATGTCCAAGTCAAAACCTAACTGTCCTGCACTACTATACCATTCAAATTTTCAGTTAGTGATAAATGAATGGTTTGTTGTCTATTAAATTTTTCATATATTATGTTGGGGCTGAACCATTAATAAGCAGTACTAGAGCTCTAAAATAAATTTCAATTAAAATTTGAAAAAAAGTTTTTTTTTATCTCGAATCTAATATTGTTTCGAATTCTCTAATATCCTTAAGGATTCAAAATATCAGAAGTTCAAAGATTTGAGGGTCCGGTCTTTATTAATAACTGCTAAGAACCACACAAAATATTTAATAGCTAATAACTATTTAAATTTACACCATTGCTCCTTGTAAACAGAAACACCATTTTATGGTCTGCTTTAGTTGTTAGTTGATAAGGTTACTTAAACTTCCTTCTTCATTTTACAAAGTATCATCAAGTTGTTTCTTTTTCACATTGTTGCTTTGTACAAGAAAATAATATGAATAGCTTTTGTTGGATAATTTTTCCATATTAATCTTCATGCATCTAAAAACTGCTGTCATTTTAATCAGTTTTATAACCATGGCCCTTAAGCTTTAAAACTACATCTATACAAATTCTAAGGACTAAACATATGCAAAGTTTGAATAATAAAACAGTAAATTATAATGATAATTTTGATTTTTAAAAAAAACTGCTCTGACACATGTATCATCTATACAAATTCTAAGGACTACACATATGCAAAGTTTGAATAATAAAATAGTAAATTATAATGATAATTTTGATTTTTTTAAAAAAACTGCTCTGACACACTTATTCCCTTTTATTTAGCTAAAAAAATGTATTTCCATTTACTGAGTGACACAAATAATTGTATTTAGAAAATATATAGAATAAATAAACATTCTAGTTTTTATTTACCAAAATCAAAAGATAAAATTTTGAGGTTTTTTTTTTAAGTGTGTGTGTAAATAAATGACAAAACAACTTGATTTGTTATTTTTTTGTCTGAATACATCATACATAGGAGTTTTAACAATTGCTCAAATAAACCATCACAAAATAATATCAGTTCGAAAATTGCTTCCTATCGCTAGTTTTTGTCCTATAAGGTTCAACATAAAATTTACAGATACAGTTATACAGTTCCTTTGAAAAAAAAAACTTGAACACTTTTAGTAGTATCATTTAACTCATGCCGATAACCTAATTGGTCGGCTTATCCACTTAAGGGTGTGCAAAGCTACGAAAAGCCAAAGTCAATAGGCTTACCCATTTGTGTTAACTTCTGACACCCACAATTCCTTTCAAACCTCTAGATCATTTTGAAGCAAAATCAAATAGTTTTTTACATTAAAGATACTAACCAAACTTTGAATATATTTACTTTTGTACCATTTCAAACTCCTGATTGATTTTTTTATAACATTTCAATGCAATGTTTTATTTTTATCATTTACACTGGCCGACTGTCATATGTTGAAAGATTCTAATCTGTGATTTTAATTTAACACCATTTACTATGTTTGACTATTTATAATTCAAATAAGTTAAAAGAAAACAAAAATAATCTTGGGACATCAACAGCTCTTCTTATTTTTCAAGTTTCACTTTTTCTTCACTTCGCGTGTGAGAAAGTTATCATTGCCCACCCCTAATATCTACATATGAAAAGTTAAATAAAATACAAACAAAAATTGAATTTGGAAATAACACCTTGATTCATTAAAAATTAACCAATAGATCTATTTATATTGCATAATTTTATTCATAAATGGCAAATGATTTTCAAATAAATTATTTTTTGAAAATTTAATCTAGTTTCACTAATTGACAAATTTCATAATGATTAAACCCTATTTAACATTAAGGCAATGTTTTGGCGGTTAGTTTGACAGTTGTAAACACCATGTTCTCTATAATCCTTACTGGATGTATTGTTGATATATATCAAATTTCACTAAAGTAAGCCTAACTCTCCACTACAAATGATACATTAATAATATTTGGAAGAAGGTATAGGAAGGGTGGATAGAAAAACATAAAAGGGACAAACACCCACCCACCCTTCCTATACCTTCTTCCCAATATAAATACAATCACCTCATAAAGCGAAAAGAGATTTTCTTTATAGAGATACATCAATAATAATGTATTAATTAAATAATTTAAAAACCTTATTTAATCATTTTATCCCAATAAAACTATTTTTTTGTGTGTGTATTTATGGTTTTCAACCATTCTCCCTTGATGCTTAGTTTCATTTTAAGATTATTTGTGTAGTTTCTGTTCCAAAATGTCTTTAATCCCGCTTGATTCTATTAGGAAAAACCAGGTCTTGTACCACTGGTAGCTCATACACAAACACAGAGGCAATAGCTCCACAGCATGCCCCTATCCAATACACCACAATGTGCTCAATGATTGTGTTGCCATGACAGCCATACTTGAGTGAGGTTGCTAGCACTGGGTTGAAATAGCCGCCTGAGTAGTTGAATGCTGCCAACAATGATAAAAGTTTTTATGATTTGTTACAATTTAAACTAATATTTTATGTGTATGTGTAAGCTTTTACACTTTCTTTCAATTAAATACATATCCTCACTTTAAAAGTATAATTGTATGCATTAAAATAGCCACACAATAGGAATAAAAATAAAGATTAAATTAAATGTAACTTGCACAGTAAAACTGTAAACACAATTGACACTACATTGTTGCCACATCTTTGGTTTTGGTCGTTTTGTATGCTTATTTGTTCTTTTCTTTGAGGCTTGTGTTTACCAGTTTTATTTACCGCATTTTATGCTGTTATTTTGGTTTCCTCTTTTAAACAAGTTAATTGTACGTTTTTAAGTTAATTTTAAGATTATTTGTGTAGTTTCTGTTCCAAAATGTCTTTAATCCCGCTTGATTCTATTAGGAAAAACCAGGTCTTGTACCACTGGTAGCTCATACACAAACACAGAGGCAATAGCTCCACAGCATGCCCCTATCCAATACACCACAATGTGCTCAATGATTGTGTTGCCATGACAGCCATACTTGAGTGAGGTTGCTAGCACTGGGTTGAAATAGCCGCCTGAGTAGTTGAATGCTGCCAACAATGATAAAAGTTTTTATGATTTGTTACAATTTAAACTAATATTTTATGTGTATGTGTAAGCTTTTACACTTTCTTTCAATTAAATACATATCCTCACTTTAAAAGTATAATTGTATGCATTAAAATAGCCACACAATAGGAATAAAAATAAAGATTAAATTAAATGTAACTTGCACAGTAAAACTGTAAACACAATTGACACTACATTGTTGCCACATCTTTGGTTTTGGTCGTTTTGTATGCTTATTTGTTCTTTTCTTTGAGGCTTGTGTTTACCAGTTTTATTTACCGCATTTTATGCTGTTATTTTGGTTTCCTCTTTTAAACAAGTTAATTGTACGTTTTTAAGTTATTATTGAATGAAACCTAAATCAAGGAATGGGGCTGTGTGACAATAATTGGTTTCTATTAAGAGAGACCTACTTCATTGTTCAAATTGTCTAAGGTGTCACTCTCACTACTGAAGACGGGGAGATCTGAGTTCGAATCCCAGTCAGGTCTACTGAGAGTTGTTTTTCCTAAATGGTTTCCCACTCTCCTTCCATGCAAATGTGGGTAGACTGTCTCTAAAATGCTTCCTTTCTCATCCCTACCCCATTAGAGTAATTATTGTATATGTGTTATAACGTGAACAGGTGTTAAGATGCGGTGATATATGTAAATACAACAATACAAGATTTCTGAACTGTGTATATAATATCATTGTCATCCAAATTGTGTTTGTTCATTTTATTTGTATTACTTTTTTCCTCTGCCTTTTACCATAAACAAATTTAAGAAACATAAAAACAAATGTTATCAAGTCCTACCAAATATTAAATGTGTTTGTGTCAGTTTTACCACACAGATAACACCTAACCTAGATTGGTAATACAGCTAGTACCAAATGTCCCATTCTAGTGTAATTTTCTGTATTCTACTTTAAAAAACAGTGGAATTGAAACCAGTGAAACAGTTAAACTATATTTAAAATAAAATACAACAAAAATAAAAAATATTATTAAATCAAAAGAACTAGAAAACTGATTTCAATTTCACTGTTGTCAGGTGAAAAATGCATAAAACTGTACTTCAATATGTTTTTTGGTTTGAGTCTAATTGTGTACCTACCTAATTTCTTGGTAAACTGACTGATATAAGTCACTATGATTTTGTTTTATTTGACACAAGTTTTATTGTTTTGACATCTTAGAACGGCCAGTAGATATTGTTTTAAATTGAAAAATGACACTGGACACAGGAATCTAATCTGGGACTTTTGGTTTGATACACCAATGTTCTAGCCACTGAGCTATCCAGGAATCATACCATGCCCAGGGAAAGGTGAAGAATGACCTTAAGCATGGGACAATTCCTGGATATCTTAGTGGTTAAAGCATTGGCATACTAAGCCAAAGGTCCCAGGTTCGATTCCCGTATCCAGGTGTTATTTCTCAATTTGAAGAATATCTATTGAGTCAAGGTTTCATTATTCAATTTAAAGAAGAGCTCAGCTATTTAATCCATCAGCCAGTAGAGTTACTTACTATTGATATATGACCTCCAGGTTCAATACCCAATGGGAGAAAATTATTTATCACTGTGAAATTATGTTTGTTTTTGTTCTCTGGATGGTAACTTACCTACCTGAGGACTGGTTGCTATGTTTTTACTAGAGTTTACTAAAGGTACGGAGCTACTAACCTTTAAAGACATTAATTTCATTAAAAATATGTTATTAACAGGCAACATAAATTAATTGAATGTACTAACTCCATAGGTTCTTTAATTGACTGTTAAATCATGGACGGAGACAACTCTTAGTGAAGCAAATTGCAATTGAAGCATGCAAAGTCAATTCAAGTATACTATTGCAGTAAATTATCACAGTTTTTAGTTTCATTATTATATATTTTAAATATTTGTAAGTATAAAAGTGATTAAACCTATACTTGGTTCAAGGTGTGGCCAGTCCATGTAAGCATTGAAAGCACTGCTTGCCTACTTCAAGTGAAATAAAAACTTATTATATATTTACGTCTATCTTTTAAATCGTAAAATTAATATATATTTTATAATTTTGGATGCATCTTTATTTGAGCTTCATATTTGTCAAGCGTAAGTGTGTGTCTCTCCTCACCACGAGAACCTACTCTAAGCCAACTCAAACTTGCTTCTAAATCATTCAAATGGCATGAAGGATGAACAGAAAGGAAAGAGGGTAAGGAGCATGCATGTGCATAGAGGAAAACATAAGTAAAACTTGAACAGCCGCGGAGTATTTCAGTCAATGAAAGAATAGAAAGAGTAGTAAAATATCTACAAAGTGATCTTAGTCAATGTTGGTGCATGCGCAGTGTCATTTTTATGTCAGTCGTGTATTCAGGACTTCTCTAACACGTCTTGATTTGCATTATTAAAGGGTTTTTTTTTATCTATTAATATTCTCTTTGTCATAATTATTTTAATGTAACATAATTTTATGTATTCAACATGATAATTAAAAACATTTTATATCACTAAAATTAATTAAATAAATAATTTAAAGGCCAAAGATAAAAACAAGACTTGGAACAATTTTACCCCTGACACCACATCCAAAGATGCTTTCCCAGCTCCCGAGGCCACCAACCACTAGGCTTACTGCTTGGTTCATTGATGCTTGGCCAAGTATCCATACGACTATTGTTAATTTTTTTTTGTCTTAACCTTTATGAATGTTAATAAATATAAAAATTAAATCATAGAAAAATTCAGCTAATTACTGTAAAAACTAAATGTTTTGTATTACCTGCCACAACAAGAGCTGTCCCAATGAAGGAGTCTATTGCTGTTCCAAATCTTGGTTCAAGGTCACTCAGAGCTTTGGAGGCCACACGGCACAAGCAAGTGGCTATCCCTTCCACCAAGGCCCCGAATGGTACTGGGATCTAACACACATTCACTGAATGAATATAGGGCAATCAGGGTATAATGATGTGTTTATAATACTTTTTAAATGTAGGCCAACACTGACAAAATGTATTATTATAAATCATTACTACTCATGAGCGCCCACACTATGGGGCAAGTGGGTGGCACTTTAGCCCCCTTCCCCATGATATACAATTTAATTTAATACATTAAATGATTTTTTTTTACAAGAAAAATTTGCTGACAGTTTTTATTTTTCTAGTTTGCCTTACAATTTTTTTCTACAAACAAAGCCTCTTTTGTATAAACAGTTATAAACCCATTCGGTAATGACTGTGGGCACCTTCAGTTTATATTTAAGTAGGTAGTGTTTTTATATACCATGCTGTGAATTGAGTTTAAATTATAAGATTTATAGAAAAATTAAATCATTTCAAAAACGTTTATTTTACCTCACTAAAAAATTACCTAAGCTTATTGAATCATTGTATAATAAAAACAATGAATAAGATATGGGATTTATAAATAATGTTGGGTACCAAATCCCTAAATTTAAACTTATTAATGATACTAAATTATTTATAGGGTTAGGAATAAAATGGCATTTTATTTTTTATTTTAAATGTATGACATTTTATTTGTATAAGTTTACTAGTTGTGTTCAGGTTGAAGAAAAAAATTGCTCTTTGCGATTTATATATTTTTAGTATCTTTACAGTGCCAATATAATGCCAGTGCCCAAAAATTGTATTCCAAGTGCACATGTGTGTGTGGGTGGGTGGGTGGGAAAATATATTTTGTTCCCCCCTCCCTGGAAAAAAGTTTGCAGTTGGTACTTCTACAACCTCTATTAATTGATTGGCACTTGTCATCAGTGGACCTGTTTATATCAAGCTCTGCAAGTGACTCCATTCAGTATGCTAAGTTTTCCTGTACTTTGGCATGCAAAGAATTTTTTTACCACTATGCTGGGCGGTGAGGAGACTGTGCAAAGTATAACCGAGCATTTTTTGAGTAGTTTAGGGTTTCATTTGGACTGTCTAAAAATTAATCAGACATTATGTATTATTCATCAATAGTAGGGTTCCCACTTACTGGTGTGACCCTTGCTTTAAAAAGCGAAAGATCTGTTTGGTGTTTGGTAAATGTTTGGAGAGCACTCACTAAATCACCCTCTACAGTTTACACCCTCTCTTTCAGATAGGTCTACTTTTGAAGAAAGCGTTGTTCTGCATGTTACAAATTCTTACAAACAATTTCTTAGGGCAACGTCTGCTGATAGGAAAGCTACAGCTTTGCAGCTATTAAATTATCTGGTCACCATGATCACAGATCTGCATTAGTGATTGCATGGTCTGTCTCACTCTCGTGTTAGAATTTATTGTCAGTGACAGGGAGATTAGAATTTGAATCTCAGTCAAATACACGGAAGGTGGATTTACCTAAATGATTTCCCACTTCTTATGCACAAATGTGTGTACATTTTATTTAAAAATATACTATTGTCATCACTAATGCATGAGTATCATCTGAATGGGTACTAATATGTGGTGGGGAAAGAACATAGATTGCTGATCTCACCAAACAGGTCAAGAAGTTGAGGAATAACAATGTTGTCCAAAAAGAGTTTTTACCCGGTAAGATGCTAATATGTATAATTTCAGTAGCGACACAATGCTCCTTAACTTCATAAGCTACTTTATTTTCCCAAATTAAATATCTTCAGTCTACAATACTTCTTTTCGAAATTACCTTAAAAAATATTCTAGTCAAGTGTGAAATATAAGGAGCCAAGTGTTTTAAGAGACTCCAAATTATTATGCAATCACAATCTAGATTTCTACCTGTGTCAGCCATTTGGCTTCTTGTTTTAGATGCCTTCATTTCTAAGTTTGTATTGATCTAAAAGTAGAAGTTTGCAGGTGCTAGTTGATTTTGAATGTGGCAGACTACCAATATCTTAATTTTATTTGAATTTGTACCAAGAAAATACATACCTTTGCTATCAAAATTATTTGTTTAAATCACCACATTTCTGATTTTTAGTTTAAAAATTATTGGGTATATCAAAGAGGCTGAACAAATAATTTTATAAATGTATTAACATGTGAAAATATTCGAACAATTCTTAAAAATATAAAATAGGTACCCTGGGTAGTTCTACGGTCTTGATATGACTAAGATATTTTTTATAAGATCTATAGATCTAACTTTTATATATCATGTTGAAAATATGTTTAAATTGAATTTACAATAGAATTTTCAATACATGAAGACTATCAAAGATTAGCATAAGTGACAAAAATAAAAGTATCAAACTGACCAGAAAATTTTGTTGTAGGCCTGTTTCAAACATAAAATATATTGAGAATTTAATAGCTAAAGCTATTATTTATGCTTTTAGTGAGGATTACTCCATCAATTTTCAGAATATAAAATATATTGGCCTACTGATAAATTTAGATCAATTATGTATGATTAGCCTACATTTAAAACAACAACTGTGAAATGGACTAAAACAAGTTTTAAAAATGTTTATGTTTTTCAAAACTTAGGCCCTATTTTCCTGGTGTATTTAGTTCTTGTTTTATTGGGTGTCTTTGCACATACAAGAGAGAAAAAAAAAAGTTTATGCACAGTTAAAACTTGTGTATTATAATGTAAGAACTCAATCTCTGTTGGCAATGCAATACAAACTTCTAGAAGTAGGGGATCTTGAAAGTTTGTTTCAATTTGCCTGTCTACTCTTGCACTTATGCGCCTTCACAGTTTTCTATAGCAATACTGCAAAGAGATGTTAAGTGCAGAATGTTAGTAAAAAGCTCATCCAGTTATGATTGTTTGATATAAAATTTTCAGTCATATAGATTAATTACTACTAACGGGGTAGTGACGCACAATACAAGGAACCTAGTTAGTGGGGCCCACTTAGCCCTACTCAATCCTAATATCATCGCCAAATGGTGTACCCTGGGATCTGAGTAACCTAGTGGAAGTTGGGTTGAACCCCAGCGAAAACCAGGTCAGGTGCAGACGAGAGACAGGAGATTGGTCATGGCTAAAACCAACAAGCTTGGAACAGGGTCTGGCCAGTTGGCTTTCAGTTTGGTGGGCTGGGGGTGTGAGGGTTGGTAATGATGAGCTAAGTTTTCATCAGCACCTGTAGCCTCAGTTAGGGAAGGTTACCCCCATGTCCAGGACCCCTAATTTTGAAACTTGCGAAAATACTCGCTAGCGAGCAAACTCATAACTCATGAACTCACAAATCGCAGGCTTTACCAAAACAGAGCTAATTTTGAAAGGTTTCTACTGTCGTGCGAGTCAGTATTGTGTTGTTTCGCTTGCGAATGAGTTTTCAATCCGACAACATTGTAAAACCATGACGTGTGCCAAAGGATTGAGGCGATGAGATGTCACAACATGCCATTATACAAGATACGTAACTGAAAGTAAACACCATTATTGTATTGAGTGCATCATGTAAAACGATTTGTTTCATTTTATTAGGAAACCATCTTCCAGCTGTATGCATCTAAGCTTGTTGTCTCAAAATTTTCTCAGGTCATAGGAGTAGAAGTTAAACCATCCTCCCAATCTATATCCACTTTAGCACACTTGGTAGCGTACTTGTCTGAAACTCGGAAATAAAACCCATTAATTTAATTTTTAAATAATCACCTACATGAAAAATTTCAAAATTAATGTTATCGTTTTTTATTTACTACCTTGTTAAATTATTTTTAAGGACTATTATGTTAGTCTACATAGGCTCAAATACCTTGTATACTGCTATAAAAATATTTCAAACAAAGTATATGCTTACTAATACATCATTTAAAATTAAAGTTTAAGGTCTGATAAATTTATAAAAAAAAAAAATTGGAGATGACAAAATTTGAACACGTAAATTGTAGCTTATGAGAACGTCACTCTACCAACTCAGCCAAATTAACGGTTAAATAAATTTGAAAAGTTTGAATATATATTCATATTTTCATCCAAACAAATATTTTTATTGAAGGATTGCATAAAGTGTACAAAGCAATCATATTGTTTTCTTCTGTAAACCTATTTTGTACATCGGTAGGTTTATTTCAACAAAATCACTCTCTAAAAGCTGCAACCGAAGATGTAATTCATTTTGTTATTTTATGATCTACTCGACAGACAAGGCCTGTCTCGCACGGTGTGAGGTTGGCGAGTAGAATCCGCTCGCTATTCGATCGTGTGACGTCAGTTTTCGCAGCGCAGAAGTTTCAAATTTAGGGGTTTGCGAGATTGTGTGCGAGATGAGAGAAATACGCTAGCGAATCACTACTCACACGATTCAAAATTAGGGGTCCTGGGCCTGAGCGAGACCAAGTGGAGAGCGGGCGGAAAGAGGGAATTGAGGAAAGGCTACAGTTTGTATTGGAAGGGAAACGATGAAGGGATGAGAAACGGAATGGGCCTTCTATTGAGAGAAGGACTGCAGGCAGAGGTAGTAGGGATGAATTACGGGATAATAAATATGGCTATAACTGATAAAGGAATGTGGAGGTGATTCAAGTGTAGGTTCCACAAGTGGGATGCCCAGCAGAAGAAAAGGACAAGTTTGAAGAAGATCTAAAAAGAAATATGGGAAACGAGTGGCAGGTAATACTGGTTTATCTGAAGGCAAACGTAGGTAAAGAGAGAGGAGGGTTTGAGGATGTGTTAGGGAAAGAAGGATGGGGTGAGTGAAACAAGCAGGTTAGAAGGCTGTTGGAGTTATGTGCAATAAATAAAATAAAAGTGGCAAACAGATGGTAAAAGAAGGAAAGAAAAAGCAATAAGATCACTAGATACTTTTGGGATGGGGAGAAAATGTCGGTAATATACCATTTTCTCATGGATGAATAAATGAAAAGGCAGACCATAAACATAAAGGTAATACCAAGTGTGTCCTTAGATATTGGCCACAAGCTTTTGATGGCAGACATAAAGGAATATAAATGTAGGAGTAAGGTAGTAAGACAAGAAAGAAGAATAAGTGTGTGGAGACTAAAAAATTAAGAGGAAAAAGAGCGGTACCTAAGAAAGGCAAAAAGCTTGATGCCCAAGGATGAGTTGCAAAGTGTAGAGATGGAATGGTAAAGGTTTAAGAACAGTTTGGTGGAAGCTGCAAAGCAGATGTGTGGGAGGACAATTGTTAAAGGAAGTGGAAGGAGACACTCTGGTGTAATGAATGATAGGGTGAATGAAGCAGTGGAAGAGAAAATAAAGCAATCAGAAGAAGTTTTAAGAATAGGAATGAGGAAACAAAGGAAGAATGTGGGGAGAAGAAAAAAAGAGTTATCCGAGTGGTACAGGAAGTCAGGATGGATTGGATGCAAAAATTGACAGAAATGCTGGGACGGGACGTGGAAGGAAGTAAGAAGGTCTAATATAGCCAGATAAGAAACAGGATGTGAAAGAAAAGAAACGAAGTTAGAAAGATGGATGAAGAAGGCATAATATTGAATACAGGAGAGGAAGAAAAGGAACTATGGGTGAGATATTTTGTGAAGATGTTCAACCTGGAAGAGGAAAGAGATGAGAGTGAAACAGAGGAGAAGTGAGAAATATCATAAGAGAAGGAAAGAGGTCCCACATGGAAGGAGGTGGCGCATTAAAGAGGATGAAACAAGAAAAAGCATCGGGCGTGGACAAATTGACTGCGGAAATGATAATAGCTGCAGGTTAAGGGGGTATAAAATAGTTATATAGTGTGCTGAGAGGTATTTGGAAGTAGAACAAGGTACCGGAAGACTGGAAAGAGGGAGTTATAATACCTATTTTAAAGAAAGGAAACAGGAAGAGGTGTACAAATCATAGGCGGATAACTCTGATGTGCCACTGTACCAAAATTTATGAGAAGATACTGGAAAGAGAATAAGAAACAAAATGAAAGGAAGGTGGAGAGAGGAAGAGCATGAATTTAGGGATCAGAGGTCTACAATAGACTTGATCTTTGCCCTACAACAGCTGATAGAAAGCAGGTATGAATTTGGGAAAGACTTGGCAGTGGTGTTTATGAATGTAAGGAAGTCATATGATAGCATGGATATAATTAAAGTTTGGAAAGCGATGGAGGAGGCCAAAGTGAAAAGAGGAGTTGTAATGAGAGTGAAAAGCATGTATGAAATAACAGGAGAGTGGGAGGATGTAGTGGTTCCAAATAAAAAAAAATTGAGTGGAGCAGAGGGATGCCCTCTCATCACTATTATTTGTAATGGTAATGGAAATGGTCATAAAGTGGCAGGAAAATTCGAGGAGGAAAGAATGAAAGCCATGATGTTTGCTGATGACTTGATGGTATGGGGGAAGAAGGAAGTGGAAGTAAAGGAATAGCTAAGGGAATGTAATGAGGAAGAGAATGAAATCCAACATGGTGAAGTGTGAAGTGATGGTAGTGACAAGGAAGAGGATAAGACCTACCTAATAAGCCATAAAGCTGGATGGAATAGAGCTGAGAAAAGTACCTACCGTAAAGTATCTTGGAATCGCGATTGAAGCAAAAGGTGGAAGTGGAGAGGATCTAATGAAAAGAGGACAGCAGGGAGATTTGTTCTATAGGTGTGTAAAAGCTATGTATGGAGAATTAAAGTGCCCTTGAAGTGTAAGGAAGTGTTGTGCAGGGCGCACTTTGTACCCATTGTCACACATGCAGCAGGAACATAGACAGTGAATGTAAGATAGACTAGGAAAGTGGAGGCCATGGGAATGAAGTTTGTGTAGTAGAGTACATGAGATAGTTGAGGAAGCAAGATTGAGATTGTGTGGGCATGTAATGAGGATGGGAAAAGAGAGAATGCGAAAGAAAATGTTGGAAATGAAGTCTGTAGGGAAAAGACTGCAAGTGAGACCAAGAAATAGATGGGAGGAGCAGATAAAAGAAAGTGTGCATGTGAGTGGAGAAGAATGGATGCAAGTAAAGGGGGAAGAATATTGGAAGGATAGAGAAAGATGGGGGCATTTTACTAAACTGATCCGGCCACAGGATGTAAACATATGATGATGATGGTGATGATGATGATGAGATTAATTACTATCACACTCGTTAGCTTTACAAACTGTTAGTATTGTAATGTTATAAAAGTGAAACATTTAAATCTTAGTACAGTGAAAATTAAGTAGGCCTGTGAATTATATTCAATTGTTACTTAAGTCAGCTAAACCAAATGATCGAAACACTTAGTCAAATTATCTAAATTTTGTTCCCACTGTGGTACAGATGATATGCTCCCCGTAATGTGTACCACATTTTGGTGGCGTGTTGCAAGTATGCCCCTATTCGCCTGGGTCTTGATTTTAATGGTGATCCTCGTTTTTTATTACGCGACAGTGTGGATGGAGTCATATGTCCGTTTTATACGCCAGGCGAATCTTTTAAAATCAATTTTGAGTTCACTTTTAGAGAGTGGCTCACTTGGATATTTTCTCATATTGAGATTAGTTTGACACTTTAAATTTATTTAATTTTTTTTTTTGTCTTTTTAATGTAGTGTATACTATCCTGTGTATATATCCTGTGGTTTCTATTAGCAGGTGTATCAGCCGAAACCAGACTAACTGTCAATTTGAATTCCACTTTTAACGAGTGTCTCAAATGGACTCTGTCTCATATTGAGATTCATTTTTATTATTCTAGTACAAATTTGTAGAATTTTTGTGTGTTGTTTTATTTGGTGCTTTAATCTGCAGATTTTGGCAGGTAAAATATTTAATATTAAGGTACTCTCCCTTGTGGGAATTGTATTATGATTAAAATATTGTTTAGTGCCATAGTGACCTAATTGTGTGTACGGGCCAATCAAACCTATTATTAATAATAATTATAATAATAATAATAATAATAATAAACAATTTTTTTGTAAATGAAGGATTAATTTGTGAACTATTTTTGGTTTAACTGATTTTTAAAATTTTGGAATAGTTATTGGAAACTTGAAACACTGTGACTGTATTACAAGCCAACAGAGAATGTTAGTAAGTATACAAATAAAGCCTTAGCATACATACATACATAGCAAACACACTCTACTTCTTACCTGTAAGTCAGTCGAACACTCCCCAAATGCTCTTCCCTCATGTGTTTCTACGAGCTCCAGACTCCATAGTAGCTGCACATACCTGCCAACATCAACAACACACATGGCAATAAATGAGAGCCTTTAAATTTAACAACAATTTAGGTTCCTAGCTTTACAATATTGTAATTTCCATATTTTAGCTTTAATATTGGTGTGAGGTCGAACCTTGTTTTGGTCTATTCAGGCCCAGGACCCCTAATTTTGAATCGTGTGAGTAGTGATTCGCTAGCGTATTTCTCTCATTTCGCACACAATCTCGCAAACCCCTAAATTTGAAACTTCTGAGCTGCGAAAACTGACGTCACACGATCGAATAGCGAGCGGATTCTACTCGCCAGCCTCACACCGTGCCATACAGGCCTTGTCTGTCGAGTAGATCATAAAATAAATAGTACCAGGACACAGGAATCAAACTTGGGTCCCTTAGATTAGCTAGGATTTGCCTCACGCTCAGGATCATTCTTCACCCATATTTTAAGGCAGAGTTGTGATGAAGTGTGAAAATCGTTGGCTACTGAGCTATCATTAATATCACAATCACCAGCCATCCAGGAGGGACTTTACACAGCATTTCGATCTCCCAAGTTTCGCTACTCATGTACAAAATTGTACAAGCGTTAGCTTTCTCCAATGTATTGTTGTCTCCTATATAAGTTGCCAGGTGCAAGGGTTTTATCCATTATATATATATATATTACTCTTTAGAGCAGATGATTTTTTCCCATACATCAGTAGTCATGTAGACAACATCAAGGTTATCTAATCTGGTTTAACAGTGACGAGATAGTCAGGATTCTAATGCCGGCCAGGTATGATTAGGGTGTATTTTTCCTAGATTGCTTCCAAACCTTTTCATGCAAATGCAGGTTTATGTAAATGCTACCTTACTCATATTTACCCTAGAGTGTAGTTAAATGAGGATAGCCTAGATGGGTAGTAAAGTACCATCGCCATAAACGTTGATTTTTAAAATATTATAGAAAAACTATTTAATTTCTCCAGAATTTGATGAACCATACCTGAATTCTGATGAGAAACTTTAAACTCGGCTTAATTTGGATTGAATCCAGTTGAATTCAATTTTAATGACTGGTTGTGTTATTTAACTTATTGGGGCTTCTTTCCAGTAAAAGGAAAGTTTCGCCCTGAAGCATTTGGCTAAAGAACGTTCACTGTTTGACCAGCTAATAGTATCTATAATATTAGTGTTAAGAGGCGTCTACATCCTTTTGCTATATGGGCTCTGAGTAGTTAGGTAGATACTGTTTGGTACATTAGTCAAAGATAAGTTCATAAAGAAATGGTGGAAAGCCATATATTATTTCTGTGTATCCCAAAACACAATGTAGGTTACCGCGCAATTTGTTGTCGCGCCTCCCTGATAGCGACTGAGTCCCGAGGCCCCCGCTTCTTTCCGTTTTATAGCCAAGTGGCTGATGGAAGATAGCGGAAGGTCCCGGGGATACAGTCACGGGCAGGAAGCCGGCGGTGGCCGAGGCCTTTATTTAAGCAACATGGTACAGAGATAAGGTACATTACAATTTCACAATTACATGATCATATATACAATAAGTACGTTAGTTCTGTGGGTGTATCAGCTGCTCTGAATTCTGCCGAATTCTCGTCCCGCAGCATCCGGATAGTACCCTGGATGGGTGATCTGCCGGGTTGAGATCTGTCGGAATCCAATATATGTCGGTCCATGCTCCCCTTAGCTTGTTTGTCACGTATAGGTGCAGGTTGCACAAATTTGTGTCCGTGAATACTAATCCTCGTCCTTTGACGGCGGCGTTAAACACCGTGGTGTTGTCTGCGCCTGACCTTAGGATCTTAGCTCCGGTTATCTGGTACTCTCACAAGAAGGTCAGGAGGGCTGCTATCACCTCACTTTATTGATCTCCGTTAGATGATAGAACCGCTGGATGGTACAAGAGTTCCTGTAGGGGGCGTAGCCGGCCATCGTCCATGGTGTTGCGTCAGAGAATAAGTCGACCGGCTTCGCTGGTGGTTCCCTCCAAGTACACCTGCGCCAACTAGGAAATGATAGCAGCTTTGTTGCGAATCCTGGGAGTAGGCGGTATAGTCGGGTCGCCGCATACTGGGGCCACCTGAGGTTTAAACCAATCCAGGTGAAATATCCTGCTATCCTTTGGGTTCCTTTGTCATCTGTTTTCGGGAGGTGCCTCGGGAGCGTGACAGCCCTGGTGTATGCTTCGTCAGTCAGTTCTAGCATGGAGGTCAGTGTGTCTACTGTGAATCTTAGGTAGGTAATCTTCTGCGACGGGGTTCTTGACGATTTCTCCTCGTTCAGCGTAAATCCTAAGGTCTTCACGAACTTTGGTACGTGTTCCAGGACGTCCTTGTCCTCGCTGAAGAGGAGGAAGTCATCCAGCTATGCTATCCCAGTGACCACTGGGCAGAATTCTTCAATCGCCGTTATGGCCTCCCTGGCCACCTTATGAAGGATAGATGGGGCCAGGGCATGGCCCATGGGGAGACGAGTTGCTGAGTATTTGGTTCCTTTGTGGAAGACGCCCGTAAACCTTCGTGAATCTTCGGCCACCGGTATTTGGAAGAACCTGGATCTGAGGTCTATCTTCCATCGCCATGCATTCCTCGGTATCCACACGCTATTCCTGCGGATTCAAGGTTGAATCTAGGTGTCTCGATATACTTGGTTCAGCAGGGACTATAGTCATGTATCACTCAGATCGAGGCGTTCGCCTTTGGGATGAGAAACAAGGTGAACGCGTCCGTGACCGCTTTATTCTCTACGAGGAGTCCGGAGTCGATCCAATCCCTGATCACGATGTCCATTTCAGGCGAGCTTTTGGTACGGACGAAATTATGAGGTGCTTCTCATGGACGTGGGAGGACTGCGCCCTCGTGGCATATCTTGAACCTCACTCTGTTGTTCCATGTGATGGACTGCAGAGGGGGGTGGGGCTCCCACAGGTCTGTACGTACAGTCTTTCCTATCGATGACGGGTGATCCTTCTTCTGCTAGCAGTGTGTCGAGCTTAGTTCCAAAGCCTGGAAATGGTGATGTTGGCTCCCCTATTGATACTTCTTTGTCACTTATGGCGTCTTCTGGGGCTGAGTCTCGTATTCCTGGTTCACGAGTGTTTTCCTCCTTGGTGGTGGGAATCGGTTCTTCATCTTCTATGTCGATTCCTAGATCTGTTATTAGTGTTGCCAGGCAATATGTTGTTTTTGCAGTGGTTGACGCTCCCCAGACTGCAGTCTTGCCGCATAATTTAATAATCGGAATTTCAATCATATTCACTTATTTTGGTAATTTTGTACTAACATTTTCCACTAAATAAATTCCTTGCCATCTAGCCGGTACACCATAGCAGCTTGACATAGAAATTATAAGCTTTATGATTAGTTGCTTTGCAAGAGGAGTTAATGATAATTCACTATGTAAATGTTGGACTTAATCGCTTATTTTTAAAAAAAAGGAATACAGTAAAATATTGACAAATTCTCATACTCATTGCAATTGTTTAGCGGTTTTGACATTTAATTAAATGTGAGCAACTTTATTTGAGATCTGGTACTAACCTAACTACCTCCTGAAACTATTCTTTCACTTTTCCAACATTACCTACCTTCCACAAGTGTGTCCAGATACTTGACATAAGAAAAGAGGATTAGTGTCTTGAATCATATTTATATTGAAAAACAAATCATTTTTACTTCACTTGTTTTCACACAAATGAAGACCAAAAAACTTGGAACCAACCATGACTTAAATTTACAAAGACTCTCAGAGTTGGTTGATCAACAGTTTAAACTTTAAAGCATAATACCTTAGCGAACTTGTCCACGGAATTAGACTTGTTACCCTGTATTTAGTCAACAAGCAAGCGCCGTTCAAGGTAGAATGGTTTGAGTCATCACGTTAACAATAGACTGGAATGCCGAAGAAGGGGAAGACAAGATTCTAATCCCGGTCGGATGTACCGAGTGGTTTTTCTTAAATGATTTTTCACTCTTCCCCCTCACAAATACGGGTACATTTCCTCTAAGTTAAACCTTCTTCATTCCTAACAAACTAGTGTATTAAGAAAATATAAATACAAACCGAACAGGTAGTGCGACAAAGTGAAAAAATAATCTATTTAATGCTTTTTGGAATTAATCCTTTCAATGTTTTTTTACACTCTAACATAGGGTCTTATTAAATGAGTTGAATCTTGAATGACTTAAACTTTAGTACAGTTATTGATGAATGGGATGTTTAACATATGAGTCATGTTGGCGCTCAGCATGAATCTATCATGGTTATG
Source organism: Timema genevievae (assembly GCA_902155825.1). Classification (NCBI taxonomy): domain Eukaryota; kingdom Metazoa; phylum Arthropoda; class Insecta; order Phasmatodea; family Timematidae; genus Timema; species Timema genevievae. Next base: position 136,440 of record CABFWO010001897.1, read on the forward strand.
ACCTTGAATCTCTGTAGAATGCCTCCTGTGAGCTAACCTGTAAATGAGAATACCTCCAGTCAGTTCTGCCCAAATCTTGAGTGCCGCAACACGTAGGCTTGCCTTTCCCTGGACAACGTCCTCCAGGTGGGTGTAAGGACAGGCTGTGGCGTCACCCCAGTTCTGTGACCACCAGATGGTTAGACAGAACAAGTACACGGCGTAAGTTGAAATGCCGAAGTTGTCTGCCACTATTACAAAAAGCGGTGTCAAAAAAAGTCATAATATTTATTTTACATTCGCTTATGACAACACTATTTATTTTCAAACTACCTAACTTTTTTACCAAGTTATGTTCTTTGAACACATGTGCACATGTGTATTGTTCTAAAAAGAAAAGATAATCATTTCATGGAAAATGTGAGCATGCATTATAAATACCTCACCATACCTATTCCTTCCTTCTCATTAACTTTCTTAAACACAGTTAAGAAGGTTTTCATGATAACTCATTTCAATGACTATTATTTTTTATTAAATTTCCCGCATACGTTAATTATCTATATACGACCAGCAGAAGTACCTAGTAATGCCCGTGCTAACCATTGCATGGTTACTCCCGGTAATACTTTTCTTTACTTCAAACAACAAAAAGCTCATTTTATTTCTTCCGGTCCAGTTTTTAATTAATTTAAAAAATCTAATCCATCTTTTAAGTTCCAGCTTCTAGATGAACACGTTTGTGCATTGGGGCTACCAATTTTAAAATTTCAGCCCTGTGCTTGTGGTAGATATCGCGCAACAATCACAACAGACACACAACCTATTCATTTTATCAATATAGAAGACGACCTATCATCAAAATTATTGTAAATCAGGCTTATGTTTTTTGTCCGCACCTATGATCTCTTAGAGCTAGTCAATATAGCTAACGCAAATAATTGGAGTCATAATTAATGTTCTTATTTAAAATGCCAATTATAACCCAGGATAGACATAAATGTGAGATCACCAAAACAATTGTAGGCCACTGCTAATTATTTAAATAATGAAAACAACAATCTGCCCTGAAAGTTGGGGTTCAAATCTCACTTGGGTGAACCAAGGTGGTTTATGTTCCCATTAATGATTGTCTATCATCCTCTCTCAAGGAAAAAACTGATGCATTTAACCAAGTCGCCATCTCTAACCTGTGTCCTTCCCTTGAATAGTGCAAGCTGTGAATGAAGCTAATGGGCAATAATAAGCATAGTACCAACAAAATAGGATAACATCCTCATATGGGTAATCAAATGTTTTCAGTCAATTATTTCAATTGTTATTATTAGTAAATTTGATCCTTATGCCATTTCATCTACATTATCGATAATTATGTCACTATTCAATCCACTTAAAAGATTAGATACTTCCTACAAACACGAGGAAAAATGCTTCTAATTGTAAGACAGTAGATGGAAGTCTATGTTGGAAGTATTTATGTTTGTAAAATAGTCCTCCACCCGTGAATTGTGTAGATTAAAAAGCTATTAAAGTAAATGTGTGTTCTCTCCAAACAAATTTGTATAGGCCTACACTTGGCTCAAGAGAACAACACCAGGAAACAACAACCAGGTCAGGTTTACATTTAATTACATTGTATATATTCACAAACGATGTATTCAGGGCACCCTCAGACATACTTACTGAAAATGTTAATTAAAAGGTTAGTAAATCAAACCGGCCCACCGGAATATCTCCCACTGTCCAGGCGGCCCAGTCCACCCCTGACCTTGATTAACAAACTTATAGTTTGTATTCTCTTTTTATTTTCATTATATGTTAATTTTTACAATCTGTATAAATTTCTACAATTTTAGGCAAACTAATTTTTATAAATATTTTGTACTAACCTTCATATAAAAAATATATTCATAAAGGCACCTATAAGTTGTGTAAGAATACTATAGGTGTATGATTATTTTGTTTATCTAAAATCTGTTAATAGTTTAAAATTCACCACAACCTTACCTATGATGAGTTCAAAACAGGTGCCACATAGTTCCGCTGATGCGATGCCTTCCAGGAACAGTGCTCGTACAAACGGTTCATTGATGAACTTATGGGCCAACTTCCTGGCAACGTAGGCCAGCAGGCCAGTCAGCACGATGTACAGAGTGGACACCCCAAGAGCTGGGATCAGCAACATGCTGCTTAGACACCTCTGCCGCTACTGCAAACATATTACTTAATTTTCTTTTTCTTTTTTTAATACAGCGTCTTACTACCCATTCGGGTTATAGGCTTACGCACCAATTACGCTAATGGATTAGGGACGAATAAGGTTGAATTTTGAGGAAGTGTACCCGCATTTGCGTGGAGATGTAGGGAAAACTATCCTTAATAGGCCTACTCCGGACCGATCTTGAACCACAATCTCTAAGAGTAGCGCCTTAGACCATGCGACCACCTAAGCAAGTATTAGGTGTATTAATTTAAGGTACTGTGATAATAAATGGTCATTATTTGAAAGTGTCTGAAAATTTATTTTAAAACAGGAACTAGCTATAGATTCTCTTTCTCAACAGTCAAAAGCGAAAATATATTTTAAATTTAATTTTAGTTTAAAGTTAATGTCTACGAACTTAAAAAATAATGTTTAGCTTTTTTGTTTTACATCGTAAAGTTTTTAATTTCTGCATCCTAAAAGTTTGCATTTAGGCTTAGGTTGTTCGTAATCACTCGAAAAATAAGCAATTCAATCATAGTGTTTATTATGTAATAGCTAAAGTGTAGATTCATACAATTTTTAATATTTGAGCCCTTCAATCAGTGAGAGGAAGGAGACCCAACAATATATCAATGATCTATGATTGGTACGCATACACCTACGACCACGTCATACAGCTTCAGGCCACCATCGCAGCAAGGAAACACGCAATCACGGCATCTTCTAAGAGTTGTCCATGCTCGCCCACTTCGGAACGTTCACAGATTAGTTCAGCGAATAGTTCATCACCAGAAACCTTGGTTAATTCTCCTAGATGGTTCTTGGTTGGTGAAGACGCAGTCACTCCTTCATCGATTAACAAGCAGCGGACCCAGACGCAACCTACCTTCTCCTTTGCCAATAGAAGAATTCCCGTCATTCAACACACGCAAGAAATCCTTCTCGTTTCCCGACCTCCGTCTACCAACGGATAAGCCACGCACACATGGAGGGGTGGGAACTGATGAAGAAATGATGGAGAAGGCAGCACCCAATCTACAGAGCATGAGTGCATTACTGGGAACTCTATCAGAATCAATGGACGTGAGCAGAAATCAACTCAGACGGATCTAGGTGCACCATTCCTGCTCCAGTTCCCCAGAGGCAGGCAGTCGAAACTGCAGCTTTGGACTCCATTCCATTCCCGGGAGCCACCACCGCTCTGGTGATACTAATGTTAGGTGCGATCGACGCGTCAACCCCGGAAGCTTGGGTTTCACTAAGGACAGCACCCGTCCAGGCTCTGCCAGACGACTACACAGCAGCCCTGCGAGTATGTCTCTGACTAAAGCCAATGGTGACAGAAATGCCTCCCGGACGAGATAGACATCAACTCAACCCCCTACTGAACTTGTCATCGTTTAAGCCAATCCTTCCAGACCCGGCCAGACAGATCCTGCTCCTTCGTGTAAATTTACTATAAATCACCATGACCAGAGGATGGCCCACGGCGATTGAAGCAGTAGGAGACTCGTCATTGGACCGACGATCTACCGACCGGGACTTATACCTCCCCCAAGACCAGCGCCTCCTCAGATCATACACCACGACAGACCAGCATCATACCAGACATCACGAGGACGAGGCTCCAATCGCGGGAGGAAGCAGCCCTGAGACAACGCCAGACCTCGACCAGAAGACATCTAAGGAAACGTTTCCCTATCAGTTTATGTATCTATATTACTGTATTAGACGTATATATTTGTATGTTTATCAATAAAGGAATGGCCAGTACTTCTAACTGCCACTGGCTGTCCTCCCGGTCCTTCCACCAGCCCAACAACAACAGCATCTCAATGACAAGGACAAGGGGATCACCGCCGTCCCCAGTGGCCATGCGCAGGGTCTTTGCTGTGGCGGGGATGACCCCTCAACAGCCATTGTACGCGAAACCGATACCTAAGCCCTCGATTTCGAGGTATACATATTCCTGGATGAAGAGTGGTCGCTCGATGTTATACAGGAAGCAGCAATAGAAATCCCTGTCCTCGATGAACCTCCCACACTCCATATGCTATAAATGCCCACTGAATATTGGGACAAACATCTACCATCAGTAGACGAAATCCTTTGGCTGATGGAAGAGGCGGAACACTAAGCATTCGAAACTAGACATACCACAGACAACTTCATAGAATTGAAAGAGGAACTGGGCATTAACGTTATGGAATACCAGATAACAGCGGCAGTCGTAGAGGAGGAAGAGTCCAGCACTCAAGGACAAGATCCAGCACCTTTTCCAGGGCCACGAAACTGGGCTGAGCTCACAGATTTCATCGACGAACCCGACGACCAAGCGAACGAATCGCCATCGCTGGTAGTAAAACTCCCACTGGAGATCCTGATATTAGACTTGGAAGCCCTTGTATAAGCTTCGGTTCACGAAAACGTCTATGAGTCAGCCGCCGTCCCAGCACTGAAACCAGTCAACTTCCGCGTCAGAGAGGTCCTAAAATCACGAATGAACGGTGCGGTTCTTCCACGCCCCCGGGTCACGCCAGTCATCTTTCGAAGGACACGCACATCCCAACTAATGGACATCGACGTATGAGATTGGGTAGAACACAACCTCCTTGTACCCAAACCATGCTTAGCTAACGCCTTCCCACTGTCCCTCATTCCAAAATCTACGGGCAAAATCAGGGTTGTACAAGATATCTCTGACTAGATTGAGTTCATCAACACGCCACCGTTTTCTCTTTCTCCATACAGCGGGAAGAGCACTATGAGAGATCCCAAAGAACAGTTGGCTTTACAAAATTGACCTACGGTCAGGCTTCTTCTAGATTGGGCTATCACAGGACACGCGTCACCCCATAAGAATATACTACAAAGGCACAAGATATGCACTCACCCGGCTCCCCATGGGGCATGTTTTATCCCCGGCAATCCTCCAGAGACGCGATAGAAGCCGTCTGCAAGGCCCTGCCATTAGTTACCGCAGTTGTATACTTGGATGACATCCTTTTCAACTCCAACTCCCCTGACCCATTACTGTAAGTCCAACAACTATTGGCCGAAGTTGGCCTTTCAGTAAACGACAGCAAATCTTCCACAGAGGATATAAAATATAGAACCTACATAAGACATAAAATAGTATTTGGGTTTAAAAATATGCACCACTTATTATTATCACTGCGAGATATCCGTATTTAATTACACTAATGTGTAGGGATGGGGAAAGTAGTACATTTATTCTAAATTCTAACAATTGGATGGATGAAAAGTGAGAAATCTTTTATGAAAAAACCATTCTTGGTACTCCCTTTCGAGATTCTAGCATCGATCTCTCTTTCATCGGCAAACCACACTATACGAGTTTGAAGTTTAGTCCGCTTACCCACCAATGCAGGTTGGTAAATATTAGGTTAATTAACAGGTCACCCACTTCTATGGCCACGTGGTATAACGTGCTAATTAGCAATAGACAAACTGCCGATTACGGGGAGATCAAGGTTTGAATCTAATTCAGGAGTATTGAAGGTGTTTTCTCCTAAATGGTTTCCACTCTCCCTTCACACAAATGCGGGTACATTTACTCTAAATATAACCTTCCTAATACTTAAAAATATTAGCGTAATTAGTACATAACCATAAAACCTGAACGATAGTAAGACGCGGTGGTTTATATATATATATATATATATATATTGGCATAGTTTGTTATTTAGACCTAAATAAGGAAATTTACTAGGTATGCAGAAATGTTGGAATAATGTTGCTGATAAGTAAAATAGTTTAAAAAGAAGTCATTTAAAAAATAAGGAGTATCGAACTTGTTCATAAATATTTAACTCTCGTTAGTAATATCTATTAAATCAGAGACTGGACTGATATATTTAAAAAACTCCAAGGTGTGAGCATTCAAGTGAGTTATACCGTCCAAGCTATCGCCACCATTGGCAATGATGGTGTCAACATTTGTGCTTAGAAGGTGTCATGTGGTCAGCACAAAGAGCCCTGTGGTTATTCTCAGTTTTCTAACCCAGAGCTGCAACTTATTTATTAATATAGCTCCTCTTTGTTCTCACGAGACTGATTTTGACACAATTCTAGACCCATTGCTTCATAGATAAATTTTGGAAACGCCGGGGATCGAACCCGGGACCTCTAGTTCTGTAGCCAGGAGCTTTTACCACTATATCATAGAGGCGGGCATGATATATTTAAACGTAACCTTATAAATAATAAATGTGTACCGATCTGCGTTGTCAGAATCTAAAATCAGTTTTCAATAAAATATGAAAATGTAGCTAGCTTGCTGATAAGCTTCCTTAGATTTACGAATCAATAATCTATTGGAGGTTGTATCTTGAAGGTTTCAAATTAGAATGCAACATATCAAAAATGCTTTCTTATGTGGGTAAAATGACGTCCAATCAACACAATAAACCTATTTTGTGGCGCCAGCTAACTCGAACCCATGACCAGTTGATGCCAGTGGTTTGTCTGGCTGGACCTATGTTTTTGATGTAGCATCCTTCCAAGAGACCAGCTATCCCTATTGGTTAGAGAAGAAGTACTCTTAGATGCAACAAAACGCAAATCAGACGTTCCTATTTTATTGTGCGACTTGGTGGCCTCGCAGATTTGACAGGTAAAACATATTGTCATTATTTATTATATAAAATTAAGATAATGTTATGTATTTAAAATGACAAAATTAGACTAAAGTAATGGATTCAGTAGTATGAATTAGTATATAGCAGGCTATGTTGTTTTTTAATAACATCCTACCACCCATCCGGGCTATCCATATATTTACACTAATGAAGAAAGGATGAGGATAATATAATTCTGGGAATATAAACCAATATTTGTGGGGAGGGAAACCGGGAAATAATTTAGAAAAAATAATCTCAGAACAGACGGGCGAAATTCTAACCCCAACCACCCCATCGATCCAGTATATTACGATAGTTATGACTAAGAACAGCAGTTATCAAACTGTGGGTCACGCATAACCTTAGGTGGGACGCACAATTTGTAGAAAAAACGATTTTAATTTGTTCAAGAGAACGTGCTTTATCAAGTGAGTGTTGGCGTATTTATGTAGTACCAAGCAAATTAACCAAACTTTTGATTACAAGTCTGGTCTTAGTTTCCAGACCTTTACAAACAATTTGTTAATTATATTATACCTTTCAACTTTGATATTTTCATGAAATACATAAAATAAATGGTATGGTGCACCACACAGACTCTTTCTTTTATCTTAAAATAGATGCGTTTACAAAAAGCTTAAGGTTTCTGAAACGAAATAGTATACAGTGATCTAGAATTACTCCACCAAAGATAATAACAATTAATCTCACATTTCAAAGATCTCCGGTGAGCTAATGATGACTAGTCCTGACAGGTTAAGTGAAAAAGGTTTACAGCAGGGGGTAAGTCTTGTTGAAGCGAGGATGAAGAGTGAGGGAGGAGGGGGTCAGAATGACGAGGCTTAACAGCTGGGGAAATGTTTGGTTGTATCGAGGAATAAGAGGGTGGTAGGAGGTGGCAGGATAACTAGGGTTGACAGCTGGGGAGGTGTCTGGTTGAAACGATGAGAAAGGAGGTATTAGGAGATGGTAGGATGACGAAAGTTGACAGCTGGGGAAATGTCTGGTTGTAGCGAGGAACAAGAGGGTGGTAGTAAGTGGCAGGATAACTAGGGTTGACAGCTGGGGAAATGTCTGGTTGAAGCGAGGAGAAAGGAGGTATTAGGAGATGGTAGGATGACGAGAGTTGACAGCTGGGGAAATGTCTGGTTGTAGCGAGTAGGAAGGGGCGGGAGAAGGGGACAGTATGATGAGGGTTGACAGCTAGTAAGAAATCTGATTGAAGCTAGGTGGCGGAGGGTTGATATCTGGGGGGGCGTAAGGATGAGTGACAGACACATCCCGTACGGTGGCATCGATTGGTTCTACTATCACCACATAAGTATAACGGCCATAAGAAGGCAGGGACTAGGCAGATCAAACCGGGGGCTTCTTTGTAGGCATCGTTTAGTAATGGTATGCCTATTTCCTATATACTGACCGCACCGTGAAAACCACTTTTTCTGTTTCGGGGTCATAAACCGTCGATATTTTTTTATCAAAATCTCTAATTAGTTTTTTTTACGATCACAATACTTCTCTCTCTAAGGGGTTGAGACCAAGTAAAAACAGACTTGGTGTTGAACCTAATCTAAGATTGAAAAACCCTTAGTTTGAGCCATACAGATTCACTTTCTGAATTCAAGCAACCCTAATTAATTAACCAGTCAAATTAGTTCAAAAGTAATATACACACGGAGCCATGATTGTCACATTAATTTAATTTTTTCTATATCACATAGAAAACATGCTAATTAATACATTGCTGAATTCTGGAAATAAATTATCCACCAAACACCAAACGAAGTGAGAAGTAAAAAAAAAAAATTAAGCTAAAATTACCTTAATCCAGAGACATATAGGCCTATATTAGTGTCGAAAACAGTCAGCACTCATTTATGTCAGCAACATTAATTAAAATGTTCAGTCACAGAATATTTAAAGTAGGTCAGACCGAGAAAAATACCCGAACAAACAAGTAAGGCATAAAGTTTCATCGCTAAGATCAGAACTCATGTCATTCTACTATCTTAACCACGTAGAGTCGTAGAACATTAAGTTTCAATAGCATGGAAAAACCTAGCTTAATATTTGTTATCTCGTCATATGTATTGATAAGAGGGCATTCATTGGACCTTAAATGTTTGATAAATGTGATACGTATTGATATCACTAACGAAGAATTTACTCACTTTCGTTTATTTGAGGTATTTGACGTTCACTTTCTGATCCGACTGACTATATCAACACACGACTTAGAAACTGACTTAAATCTAGAACAAACACAACATCAGGCCCCCAAGCGTTAATTCATCATTGTGAAAGAGGAAATCCATCTTACAGCAATGATACATTTTTTCGACAATGCCAGGAATCGAATCTGGGACCTTTATCTCAGTAGGCAGACTCGTTACCGACTGAGCTAAGGTGTTGGGCCCTGCTATAATTGTTTTAATGAAATCAAGACAATAGACAAAAATTGTCTTCGTATTTAAGGCGGTCGAACTCTGTCATCTTGAGGTAAAGTACTCGCCTGAGAACCCGATGTTTATGGGTTCAAACACAGCTGAGGTCAATGGATTTTTACTGATCGATACAAATCCGTAGCACAACTTCCTTCGGAGGGGAAGTAAAGTCATCGGTCCCATGCGGATTGTGGCATGTAAAATAATCCTGGAAGGTATGTAAAAATACCTTTTCCGGCAAAAATGGTAGGCCCTTTCATGCTCACTCATAGAAATTCAGTGTGGAAGGTAACGGAAAACCACCACACTTTCTGAACTCCCCT
>CABFWO010001898.1:15739-25753 GCA_902155825.1 Timema genevievae
GGGGTTGTTAGGCACATCTCTCAATTGCCGGGAGCTAGAAAAAAAGTCTAAATGATAAACAATTCTAGAAACTATTTGAAGATTTTTTATGACAACATAACCCCCTAACTACCAGATGCTAGGAAAAATTCTAGATATTAAACACCTCTAGAAGCTCTCTGAAGTACCTTTTATGGTAACACAGCCTCCTAATTTGTACTTGTTTCTTAATTTTGATATTGTTTGAACCATAAATAAAACAAATGAATATGTTCATAAAATTTCGGGGGGATGTTTGAACCCCCCCCGGCTACGACCTTGGTAACAAGTCTCCCCTCTTGTCTGAACTTGCCACTTGCTGGTTCGTTCATTTGGTCATCAGAGGCTCCATAGAACTCGCTGATCTTATCGACAACCGGTCACGGGAAGATAGGAGTTAAAATCCTGGTTGTCTGCACTTAGGATTGTCTTTTCCACAACCTTCCAGGAATATGCGGGTACATTTCTTAGTACCTCTTGTTCAGGCTCTACGCATATGTACTAATTACACTGCAGTCGTTACAATAGATATAAAACAACTCTAGTGATATAGTAAAATCTCAATATTGACACAAAAAATAATTCTAAAGGGCGCTCACCTGCTTTGGTGGCCGCATGGTATAAGGCGTTACTCTCGTGTTAAGACTTGGCTTTCAATGACAACGAGATTGGGGTTCGAATCCTTGTCGGGTCTACTGAGGGTGGTGTTTTCAAAATAGTTGTACACTCTCCTTCCACGCAAATGCGGGTACACTTCTTCTAGATTCATACTTCCTTTTTCCTAACTCATTAGCGTAATTAGTACACATGCGAATAACCCGAGCAGGTAGTAAAACGTGGTGCTAAAAAAACGTGGTGCTAAAAAAAACTATTCCTATTAAAATTAGGCTGTATTTTGTATTCATCTATAAAAAGAATGGTCGGTCCCGGCACAGATTTATCCGATTGCCAAACCCTTCCTTCACCTCTGACAAGACGTGTATTAATCACAACTTGGGAATGTGAGGAATGCCTCCACCGTGGTTCGGATCCCACGTTAAACTGTAGGTCCTCCATTTCATTTCACAATCACCCTACCATTACACATTAGCGTAAGATGCGTATAACCCGAACGGGTAGTAAGACGCGGTGATAATAATAATAATAATAATATACTCTAAGTAGCCTATAAATAAAATAAACTAATCGAGAAAGTGCATCTCCTTGTTTCAATCCATTTGGTATTTAGAAAGTATCTGATAAGGGACAGTCCAACACGTACTCTACCACGCTTATGTCTGAATTAACCCAGTTAGATAGACAAGTTGATTTGGTACACAGAACTTAACTGAATAATACACATTTTAAAAATCTATAAATAATTGTTATACCTTTCCGTTGTATTCCTACAATTTCTCTAATATTTGCCGGGCAGTAAACAATCTTATCTGTTGTTGATCTAGTTATTCAAAGTCTACATTGATTGTCCCTAATTATTTTGTCTGCATTAGCGCAGTGCTCATTAAAATTATGCTAGACACAATATTCTAGCATGTTAATGAGATACCTCTATACTCATTTCTCTCTGTTTTATCTCCCTTTTTAAAATTGAGTAATCGCTATATTTCCTTCTCGTTCCTGTAGCACAGGCCCTCTTTTGACCATAACATTGAACACAATAAGTGGGTTGCATTTCATATACTTTAGAAAGTTCGCCGTCTTAAATGGAAAAATATCAATTTTTAAAATCCTTACTATAGCAAAAATAAGCTTAATATTACATAAAATGTTAAGATTTAGCTTATATTTTTTTCCTAACAAAAATTTGAAAATTTATATTTGTATCACGTGTGTGTGTGGCTTTAGAGCTCACGTTGAAGTTACGTTCGAAATATATTACAAATGCGTATCGGTAAATGTGATGTCTCTGGTGTTGACAAAAATATTGCACATGTTTGGTGTGCAAATTTAACCATTTTTGGAAATCGATCTTTGTTGCATAGTGAGTAAAATTTGGTACAAACCAAACTCACTTTCTAGATTCCTCCAAATAATGTCAAATTTCCAAAAATCAGAATCTCAAATGTTTTATTCCTACAACGTATATAAAAAAGAAGAATTGGACCACATTGTGCTTTGGTTAATCAAACTGTCCGTAGACCGCGAGTTTGACATACCTGGTGTGGTCTAACCTCACGGGCCCATACGAAACATAGTAGTTATGAATTGTAACATAGTGAACAAGTCATTACATTGATTTGTGATCCAGACCCACACTTAACCATAATGAAACCTCCCAAAGGCAAGATATCACAACATTAGATTGCAAATAGCTAAATAAACAAATATAATGTATATATTATTATTTTGACATGAAATTTGTTGATAGGAAATACAGCATATGTTAGCAAAACAAAAATAGAGGTTTAAATAATTATTTTAACTAAATATGATTTAAATTTCAGTAGTCATACTTTACTGCTTGAAGCTACTTCTTATGCTTTTGTTACGTTCTTAAATTATTACAATAAAACATATTTACACATATAATTTATAGGCTTTTTATAAATATAGCTCTGTTGCTATAGCAGACGTTAACAATTTATTAATACGTTTTAGTTTTGGTTATGTATATATCACTGAGTCTTACTACCCGTTCGGGCTATATGCTTATATACTAATTACGCTAATGGCCTTAGGGATTAGGGAAGTTATATTTATAGAAAGTGTACCCCCATTTGCGTGAAGGGAGAGAGGAAAATCGTTTTGGTAAAACCAACCTCAGAACACCCATCAAGATTCCAACCTCTATCTCCTCGACATCGGCAGTCTAGTTTACTGCGAGAGTAGTGCCTTAGACCACGCAGCCACCGAAACGGGTTATTTAAATAAAGATAAACAATATATTATTTACTTATCACAATAAGTTATGGCAGTTTTTTTTAATATCTCATTGAAGAAGTTGAGGGTTGGGCGGACTCCATCAATTACTTTTATGATTCTCTTCCCTCACAGCTATAATATAGAACTATAACTATAAACTGTCCAAAATATACCTACACTGTTTTAATTAAAATCGCTAAATTCATGACATAATTTAAAAAGACATTCAACGTGAATGACAATTTAATTTAGGTACTTTTCCTCGGCTATCAATAGATGACGCGCGGCGGCAAAATCCCCCCCATCTCCCATCCGGTTTATTTTGGTCCATTAAACACAATGGCTCTCGACCACCTGATCAAAGTAGGAAGGATTGTGTCAGCATTCGTCTAGTGACAATTGTAAAACCAATTTGGAAATCTCATTAGGTGAAAAAAACACCTTAAACCGCATCTTTCTGTGACTCGAACATAGTCACCCTCACCTCCGGGAGTGCCTTGACTCGTCACATTTATTAATATTATTTCTATTATTATATTGAATGTTTCCATTGAATAGTAGTTTGTTATTTATGGTGGACCAGTCACTCACTACCCCCTAATTTTAGTTGGAAGAACAGTTTAGAAATTTCAAACATACCGATTTAGTTTTGGCCAACATTGATAATATTTAACTATTTTATTTGTGTTATTTTAGAGGTAATGATCAAATCTATAAAAATTGAACGCTGCAGTTAATATGACTTGATGTATGAATATATATAATAATAATTATTATTATTATTAGCACCGCGTCTTACTACCCCTTCGGGTTGTACGCACTTACGCTAATGTGTAATGGTAGGGTGACTGTGAGATGAACTGGAGGACCTACAGTTTAACGTGGGATCCGAACCACGGTGGAGGCCTGGCATTCCTCACATTCACAAGTTGTGATTAATACACGTCTTGTCAGAGGTGAAGGAAGGGTTTGGCAATCAGATAAATCTGTGCCGGGACCGAGGATTGAACCCCGGACCCCCAGCATAGAAGTCCGACACCTTACCCCCTAGACCGCCGGGTCACCGATCTATGACTATATTAAAATTGTTTTACTGACTTTGGTAACTAACTTCTACGACTATTCCTATCAAAATAATTATTTTTCTTCCCCCTCTCTTCTCACCTTTAGTCCTGACTCTCTTTTCAAGCTTGCATTTTTCTCCTACTTCCTCTCTCTCTCTCTCTATCCTACTTCTCGTTGTCTGTCTCTATAATGTTTGTCATTGTGTTAGTGGCGGCGTGTGGAAGATATGATCAAACTTACACAGGGGCTCGTCTAGGGAGTCATTTCATTAATAGGATCAATTACTGTCCGCATTCTGTTTAAATAACAAACCACGCCGCTATCGACCGCAGGACAACACGACGTGTTTTATTCTCGATATGGGGCTCAGAGACTACTGGAGGACTCTGAGCCTAGAACGGGGATCCCCCTTCCACTGCTGTGACGTCACAACGTGCACATCACTTGTTTTGTGTACGTGTCGCGTGTTTATTTAACATTATGCTGACCTGGTGGTCTAAGGTGTCAGATTTCTGTGTTCGGGGTCCGGGGTTCAATCCTCGGTACAGACACAGATTTATCTGATTGCCAAACCCTTCCTTCACCTATGACAAGACGTTTATCAATTACAACTTGTTAATGTGTGGAATGCCAGGTCTCCACCGTGGTTCGGATACCACGTTAAACTAATTTTAAAGTGTCCTTATGAATTATCTAATGTTATAATAGCCTTGTATTTCTTCCAAACTTTGTTTCAAACGCTCACCTGCGAGAGGTATGATATCAAATTTTCATAAATAAAGTTGACAATATTTTACTGAATTAAAGCTTAGTTCTTAAAATAAATGAACAATTTCTCCTAACTAAACAAACACATATAAATTTAAACAGATCTTTAAAATATATTTGTAACACATACAAGAAGTAAATAAAGACATTCCTGAAGTCATTTGGCAAGGAATACAATATTTTATTGAATTTGTTATTTAAATGTAAGCCATTACATGCACGCAGAGCGAGGCTATTGTTGTGACGTCACCAATCCTCGTTCCAGGCTCAGAGTATATAGTAAGTAGGCTCTGGTTCACTTCAGTTCACAGTTTTCACGTGGTGACCCATGGTGTTTATACAGGGTGGCTACAGACAGGGAAAACCTGGAAAAGTCAGGGAATTTTTGGATGACAGGGAAAACAGGGAAATGACAGGGAATTAAGAAATATATCTAAAATATCCCATTAATTTCGCAACTAAACTCTAAAATAAATGTTAATAATACCTAAATAAAATAACATTTTAATTTTTAAAATAACTGATAAAACTGTTTATGTTTAGTAGGTACAAACTTTTTTTTAATATGTGATCAATAATAAATAAAACAAAGCCATCATCCACTATTAAAACGGGAAAAAAGTACTCAGGGAAAATTTAAAAATGATGCCTGGAAAATCTGGAAAAGTCAGGGAATTTTGTAAAATATGTTTTGTAGCAACCCTGTTATAGTAAAGAGATTATTACTACTTTTTTTTAAATACCCTTTGGTCTATTAGATATCCTAGCTTCCCCATTATTGCAGTCAAAGAGTTTAGTGAATGCCATATTATATAAAGTTCTCATCTATAACTAACACATTAACATAAATCGGAAACCTTTGTTTGAATAAAACATATTTAAGTTAAATTTGATTATTTTATCCTTAAGTTAATTTCAAAATATCCTTCAAGCCGACTTTTCTTCAAAATATAAGGTATCTCTTCTGAAATGCTTTATTTGTTTTCAGGTACAAATTAGTTTGACTAGCAGATTATCCGATGGTCGTGAGGTTCACCCCCCAGTCGAGGTTGACAGATTATTAATGAGTTACAAAAATCCGTAGCACACTTTCCTTTAGAGGGGAAATAAAACAGTTGGTTTTATTTATTGTGGCATATAAAATAACCCTGAAAGGTATGTGAAAATACCTCTTCCGGCAAAATTAATAGGATGTTTCTCGCTCGCTCCTAGAAATTCATTGGCGTTTAACTTGTATGGGTAGTAAGACGTGTTGCTAACTAATAAATAAGAAAATAAATAATAATACTGCCGTGTTTTTTCTTGAAAAGCTTCCCCTACTTATCTCCAAGCAAATGCATGTACATTTACCCTAAAACTACCTGTTATACTTTCAACTCTATGTTTTGTCTCCCCCTACGATGGGGCAGAAGGCTCGGTTGCAGCCGACATGGCTTCCTCCCCTGCACTAACACCTCACAAGTAGACCACAATTTCCGTTCATCAAGTGCACCCTGCGATCCAATCAGATCGGTAGGAAGTGACGTCATGGTTGCCTAGCAACGTGAGCAGAGGATTTAAGGGTGTTGTTTTAACCACGCGAGGCCAGTTTCTTCCCTGTTATGAGCATTGAAACAGTATCCGTGTTCTAAACAGGAGATTCATTCATAGCCGCAATATTATTAAATATCCCTCGTGACATTGCATCTCATCTTTACAACTGGGGAAGAAGCGATAAACCTGTCTAATCTACTGTCTGGAATACTAGGGGCAATAAACCTGTCTAATCTACTGTCTGGAATACTAGGGGCAATAAACCTGTCTAATCTACTGTCTGGAATACTAGGGGCAATAAACCTGTCTAATCGATTGTCTGGAATACTAGGGGCAATAAACCTGTCTAATCTACTGTGTGGAATACTAGGGGCAATAAACCTGTCTAATCTACTGTCTGGAATACTAGGGGCAATAAACCTGTCTAATCTACTGTCTGGAATACTAGGGGCAATAAACCTGTCTAATCTACTGTCTGGAATACTAGGGGCAATAAACCTGTCTAATCTACTGTCTGGAATACTATCTATGAATATGATCTTTGGTGTAGTGTTTCTACAACAATGTATAGACCTATTATTTCGTCTCACAAATCTTACGAGTTTTTAGCAAATATCTATCTTAAGATAGAAGCGGGAGAAAGTCTGTTCGGTGCACCGAACCATTATTTTTTTAATCGCCTACTTATAAAAACTACTATAAAATTAAGTTTTGGTTTTCTTTATTTCTTATTTTCTCATTATAATTAATATTTGTATAGATAACAAAATCGGAAAGTATAACATTTCTCCTTTATTTTCAATCATATTCACAATCGTATTCATTGATTTTAAAACAAATAAAATTCGGTAACAACAAACAAGTCTGGTTACCACAAGTCATTTCGAACACGAACAGAAGAAATGTCCCGGCTGCTGTGCATGTATACTTGCATTTGATTGGCTAGAACTTCTCCTCGCATTCTCATTGGCTGAAACGTCTCGAGTCCATTGATCACCTCCATGCATAACACCAACGTAGTAAAAAGTTAAATCAACTTAAATGAATTATGCACTATTCACTGTGTATCGATTATAAACGCTAACATTGAAAGAAATGTGTTGAACATTCTGCGCATGGCCGCATCCTCCCCCTTCCGTCTCGAGAACACCGCAGTACCGGCTGTAGAACAATATTTGGTTATCTGATGCGCTCAGTTAAGTGACAGCCCCCCCTTTCCTTTGTAGAGCACTCTTTAGCAAGTAAGATCGAGGGGCTGTGAATTACACCGTCCTTCCAATTAAACTATGCAGATTCTAGCCCCCACTTTCTCTCTTCCCTCTCTCTGAACGTGTCTGAAGACACCCCTAAACTCCCTACCGTCACTACTTCACACTTAGGGTTCCAAGTCAATTAAATATTATTAGCTAACCGTATAGGGAACATTTCTCTATCTACACCTTAGACTTAGTTTGTGCGGAATTATAAAGAAAAGAACATTTTTTAAACTTGTTGGATGGATTAGGCTCACCTACTTTGGCTTAGTGCTGATACGAGTGAAATGTCGGTACAGTTAGCATGATTATGTCGGTACAGTTAGCATGATTATGTCGGTACAATTAGCATGATTATGTCGGTACAGTTAGCCCGGGTATATCGGTACAATCAATCTGGGTATGCAGCTTTTTTTTTTCTGTGCAAGGTGTACCTCTTTGTATTTACCGGCAGAGTGGATATAGCATTGAACTTGAGACCAGTTAGTTTGAAAGTCATAGGGCGCTTGAATTTTGGCCCCATACTAAAATACAGGATGACACCGACTAAGGGCCAGTTTCATAGTCAGATTTAGTGAGCCTAAAGTGCGAGTCGATACTAAATACAGGACGACACCTACCTAGACCAAGATGGAATGGGCCAGTTTCGCATATGAAACTGGCCCATTCCATTCAATTTCAGGTAGGTAACGTCTTGTATTTAGTATAGCGCCGCACTTGAGGCGTACTAAATCTGACTATGAAACTGGCCCTCTTTGTTCACATCAGTTAATATAATACGTTCGTTTTGTCAGACCAAGTATTGACTATTTTAAACAAAAACAATTTATTATATTTACATAACCCCTTTATTTAACCAAAATACACTTCCACGAGCACTGTCCGATCACGTTCGTTGGTTAATTTGGAGTTTAAACGTGCCTTGAACAGACAATTGTCTCTTTGAGCTTCTTAACGTAATAATCTCATTCACCTTTTATTCCTTCTCTCAGTCATTCTCGACAAGCTGTTCTCTGAATTTCCACAACTGTTGCGGTAATTAGTTGCAAGGGTGTTAATTAGGCGTGTCTCTTTTGTTCCACCCTTGCCGGTTTGCCTACCTTCCCGGGGGCTGTTGATGAGCCGTTAGTTCTCCTTTGTCTGCGACTAGCTTTTCAAACTGCTCGAGTCCTCCTGGCAGACAAACAATACTTGCGGCGATAACTTGTTGTTTTCTATTCTACTTGTGAACACGCTATTTCATCCCACAGGATCTTAAACGGCTTTTATTTGTGACCCCGTTTCATAACACGATAATACTATTGGTGGTAACATTACATTTGTTATACTCTTAGTGTCGGGTTTTGAAAAGTTTTTGATCACTTAAAATTATTACTAATTAACATATTTATTGCCAAAAAGGCATACATTTATAAGGTTATATTTAATAATATTAAATAACTTTTATACTATTATTATTAGCACCGCGTCTTACTAACCGTTCGGGTTGTACGCACTTACGCTAATGTGTAATGGTAGGGTGATTGTGAGATGAAAATGGAGGACCTACAGTTTAACGTGGGATCCGAACCACGATGGAGGTCTGACATTCCTCACATTCACAAGTTGTGATTAATAAACTCTTCACCGAGGACGAGGAGATCGAGGTTCGAATCTCGGTCGGGTGAACTTGGGGTGGTTTTTCCTAAAATGGTTTTCCACTCTCCCTCCACGCAAATGCGGGTTCACTTCCTCTAAGTTAAACCTTCCCATTTTCTAATCCATTAGTGTAATTAGTACTTAAGTGTATAACCCGAACGGGTAGTAAGACGCGGTGCTAAAATTAAATAAACTCTTTTAGTTTATCTTAGTTAATCTTACGAATGGTTATTAAAACTGTGTTCGTTTAATCATTCCGTACAATGTTTATTTCTTTGATAAACTAAACAAATATAGGATGAAAGTTTATACCTAGTGTATTATAATTTCAGTAGTTATGTGGTAAATATTTAATTTACTAATGCTTGGCAATGTTTGCTGTGATCCCCATAATATTTTCCGCGTTCCCCAGAGGAGGCCACAGTTTAATAACCGGTGGTCTATATGGATGGTTCCACTAAAGTAGAATACAGGCTACAAATGGCTACACGATGTTCTAAGTTTTGTCCTCGCTGTTTATTCAGTTTGCTTCAAGAAAATCAAATTGGGATCTCTTGACTCGAGAGGCGACGAAGAGACTTTTGTAAAATTGTATCTATTAGGCCTACTCTACAATAGCGGTTAAAACGCTAGCAGCCGCGCCTTTGAATGAAACCCTTGTTATCAAGTTAGAAGATAAGTTTCCGTCTAGACCAGCGTTTTGACCGCTACCTCTGGAGGCGTTAAAACCACCTGGCGGTAGAAACACGAATCAAACTACACCAGACGTTAACAGGCAGTTGTTCCTCAATGTCACAACAAGTCTTTCAGCAGGAATAATAAATACTCTTCCTCAAGATGGTATCACGTTTCGCAATATTTTCATTCACTAAACCAA
>CABFWO010001898.1:26231-43184 GCA_902155825.1 Timema genevievae
CCCCCCACGTACTGTATCCAAATTGCAGCTGTGTTGACACCGGTATTCGCTATTCAAGTATTGGTACATACGTAACCCCCCTCCCCCCAAGTGTGAAACCACTATATTATATTGGTTATTTCCTCGCTCAGATGGTTGCTCATGTATGGGACGAGGGACACGACTTTGTTACATTTTACACGCGAGGAAACCCGCTTCGTTGGCCACACGGTCTAAGGAGTTACTCTCGCAATAGACTAGACTGCCGGTTCGATCCCGGTCGGGTGTACTAAGGGTGTTTTTTCCCTCCAAAATTGTTTATCACATTCACCACGCAAATGTGGGTACCTTTTCTCTAATTTAAACCTTCCTCATCCTTAACCCATTAGCGTAGTTAGTGCATAAGTGCTTAATCCAAATGGGTGGTAGGACGCGGTTCTGTATAAAATACTTTCGGGGAAATCTTGCAATAATTTGATTTAATGCTCGAGTTGAAATGGCTCTCATTTTCTATTTGAAACACATTTATTTATTTATCATAACTATTGAGATATATCATTCTACATATCAGTTAAGCTACTATTGGTTAGCGTACTTGCACTGCCACCAGGTTGTTTAATTTATAATTGATTAAATAATTATGTGAACAAATGTGACATTTAATTAGATGTAGAAATCTAACGCTTGTACAATTAATTGCACAGGAATAGTGGCGCTTGGAAGATTAATTTCTTTTACTATTTATTTAATTGAGTTATTTAACGTGCACTTTCTGAACCGACTGATTATATCAGCATACGAAAATTTCTTTGAGCGAGAGTGAAAGGTTCTACCAATTTTGCCGGGAAAAGGTATTTTCACATTCCTTCCAGGGTTCTTCAACCCGTCACAATCGAGACGGGACCAATGGCGTTACTTCCCCTCTGAAGGAAGCTGTGCTACGGATTATTATCGCTCAAGAAACATCCTTCCGATCCTGGCTGGATCTGAACCCACGAGCATCGGGTCCTGGGGCGAGCACTTCACCCTAAGACCATCGAGGTCGTAAATATCGAAATTATCTTTAGGCTACGGATATTCGCCGTATCAGGAATTATATTTGTAAATTCAGAAGCTTCCATCCCAAACTGTGCCTTGATCAATGTGTGAAGAATGACCCTGGGCACGGGACGAATCCTGGATAGCTCATTTGGGGTGCTAAGCCATGGGTCCCGGGCTCTATTCCAGCGTCCAGGTGTTATTTTAAAAATCTAAATATATACCCTGATTTTGGTTGTGAGAACATCTTAGAAAATCCTTTCACATTTCTTTTCAGCCAACATTAATAATGTTGTACTATATTATTTGTGTTATTTTATAGTTATTTTTAATATCTATCAAAAGTGACAGCTGCAAATAAAATGACTTGATGTATGAATATATTAAAACTGTTTTGGTAACTTTAGTAACTAACTTCTACTGTTCCTCCTACCGAAATCATATTAATGTTTTAACCAAGTTTATATAGTACGACCCTAAAACACAAGTCCGCGTTTGTATCATGAACGAAATCAACATTTCTTTTTTCCGTTGTAGATTCATCTAAAAATTATATATTTATGTTTAAATTTTACCTTTTTTAAAATATCTCACACGACTATAGAACTGTCAGAAGACTATAAAAGAAAAGTCTGTATCGAATTTTGCATCCGGACCCCATAAGACCCCTAATTCATATACAACTCCTCCTCCCCTTCGTGTTTCGAGTCGCAACAACAGTCGACTTCTCTCTCTTTCTACACGCGCGAGACAAGACCAGGCAGCTCTGATTTTCCTCTCAGGAGCTAGGAGGGGGGTGGTATGAATACATTGGTAGTTCAACTGCTGTTACCGTAATACTTATCTTGTTAGTAAAATTGTAATGTGTATATCTCGGATGGGCAGTAAGATGTGTATGTCTGGAGAGAAAGAGAGAGAGAGAGATGCATATTAAAAGTGTTTCAAGGAATGTTGTTAAATACACGTAAGGTTTAATTTTTTCCAAAACTCTTACTTTAAAATGGTTAATTCACTATCTCTCTAAAGGACTGCTTTATCCTTTGTTCATTAGCTTTAGTAAATATACCACTTTGATCCGGTTTGTTTAATAAATCAGACTAAAGATGTTATGGTCTTAAAAGTCCCACCAACTGTCGGCCTTTATGTCCACCACTAGAATATAAATATTAGCAGAGAGCAGTATTCCTTGCCTCGGTAACGTTCCCTACTTCTTTTTTTTTTACGTGTTCAGTTAGATGGAGCTTAGCCCCCTCGCCGTTTTGGGGGCCATGCGAGAAATTGGAAAGAGAGTGCGAATTTATGAGGCTATATTCATGAGGAAAAGGCCTCGCAGTAGCGGGAAATTTCACAACCTTCTCAAGTAATAAATGTGTTTTATGGTCGGTCGTTCGCGGCCCTTAAATTTCATGCTTGACCCTAGATGGAAAAATAGATTCTTTTAAATTCTTCTTGTCCAGGTGGTTTTGTCTGAAAAGTTTAATTACTACAAATATATTTTCTTGCTTTAATCTAAAGGTGTATCTTAACAGGATCGATGAACAAACGCACTACTTTTAGATTATTTAGATAATTAGTTGCGCAAATATCAAGGTGGTTGGTGTACACACAGAGACTCATTTTTATGGAGACTTAAGACTAGAGATCCCGTATGATGATAGTACAATATACTAAACGCGATATTTTAAACATAAGACATTAATAAAAAAAAAGACAAATTAACGCTTCTATAAATTTTAAAGCTTAGTTTCGATTCATTATAAAAATAGTACCTTTTCAAAAAGGTTTTTTGTTTGGCTCATTTTTTTGGCAACTCTTTTTGAAAACTTTTTTTTTAACTTTCTAAATATATTGTGTGTTTGCTAGAGGAAATTTTTAGGTTATTGCTAATGTATTTCCTTAAACTTTACATTTTTTACTCATTTTTTCCTTAAAAAAGTGAATTTGACTGAAATTTCGGACGGGAACTCGTAAATGCGAGGCAGGTAGATGCAATGTAAAGAGGGTAGATGCGTGTGTTCCATTTTCTTGAGGTACTAAGGTAAATGGAACGTTTATTGGTGTCTTTACTCCGGCTACTCTATGATGATAATTGTTTTGGACAGAATCTCTTCGGACAAAGGCTCTTGGAACACTCACTCGCATACTTGTAACAATCTAGGGGGATGATGATCAACATTTTGTTATTTTACTACATGGTTTACATAGTTCATGTCGTGGATATGTATGTATCATTCTTTTAAATGTTTCTCTTAATATCCTAGAATTGTATTCAGTCTGTAAATAAATCCAAAGTATGAAAGCGTGCAAGCTATGACCAGTCGCATCGACCATCCCGTTCGCATACGTGTTAGGGTTCGGCCAAACTGGCGAGCGAACGAGCGAGCACGTGATTAGCAGATAGCTCTCGATAGTAGTTAACGAGGAGGCTCCGAATCTTGTCTCAGTGAACTCAGGGTGGTTTTTGACAAGTGATTTATTGTTGTGGTTTTCTCATCCTCTCTCCAGGCTAATGGTGATTCTAATTTGTAAAGGTCTACTTTGATAATATTGAAGTATCTTAACATATAAGTTTTATATTTATATATAGGTATGGTTTATGATTTCACCAATTAATTTAGGCCGTTAGTATCAAGTGTGCTAAACCTATCGATAATAATAAAAATGTCAAAATGAGAAGTTTTCCAAGCACTCAATGAACCAACATACAATAATATTGCCTAGCGCCTGTAAACTATACTGTACCGGCTCGAGCGCTCGCTAACTCGCTCGCCCAGTCTGGCCGTCCCCTCAATGTAATTACCAGCTGCCATGCGTGACACACAGAGCCACACCGCTTGGACAGTATTCCTTCCTTCGTATCCGTACCTTGTATTCCGTATGTTAGGTGGTTAACGCTTTGTAATAGATTTATATGAATATGGATCATGGTTCGTGACACTATTCCATTAATAACCTTTCTATTGTTACATACATAAACAATAAATATAGTACTTTGCTTTTTGCAGAGCCCAATCTCATTACGGTGGTCGATTGAGGTAGGCTGGTCACTCACGACAGCTAGCTTGTGCACGTCACGAGATTGGTGCGGCTGTTCTTGATGACAGGAACAGCACGAAACTGTGTCAAACCTCACGTATTAACCTTGTGTAAATGTTCCTTCCCTTGTAATCATGCTAATATATAAGAATCAACTAGCCAAAGCTATTATGTGTGCTCTTTAGTGAGGATTTACTCCATCTAGATATCATGTTCTGAAAATTGAAAAATGACACCTGGACACGGGAATCGAACCAGGCTATTTGATTCTTAAATATATAATCACTTACAATTATAATAATTGTACAAATGGCAGCAATAAGCCAACTACCGAGTCGAAGATGGCTGCGTTATCTGATAGCTCGTGATCGTAATTAAAAATCACACATTTTTAGCCGACGATTTCCGCACGTCCATCCTAGACTCTGCCTTAAAATATGAGTGAAAAATGACCCTGGGCACTGGAATATTCCTTGATAGCTCTGTGGTTAGAGCATTGGCGTACTAAGTCAAAGTTCCCGGGTTCGATTCCCGTGTTTAGGTGTGATTTTTCAATTTTCAGAATATTCTAATATATGTTTTCTTTAGTTAGTTTTCTGTGAGAAGGCTTCTGGAGCATTTCCTTTCATATTTACCGCTCGGTAACCTATTATAGGCTACAATAATAGGCCGATTAATTAAAGTGATTTGGAAGGGGATGCGATAAAAAGCCAGTGTGTTTTGTATTTTTTATAGCAAAACATTTCTTTGTCAAAAATAAATAACATATTGTTCCAGTAGCAACGTTTAGTTGAATTTTCTTCACATGGTGATATCAACAGTTGTTGAATATCTGTCTGGGTGTCTTGAAATTTAATGACAACTTTTTCTCTTAATTTAAAAAGTTTCTCATCTAATGCCGCTATGCTCATGATAGATATTCAACAACTGTTGACATCACCATTTGAAGAAAATTCAACTAAACGCTGCTACTGGAGCAATATTATATTTATTTAGGCCAACAAAAAGTATTTCTATAAAAAGTGCAAAAACACGGACATTTTTACAAGTCCCCTTCATCCCCACCTTAAGAACATTGAACAATCATATATGTACACGTAAAAACTTCAAATCTCAAATAATTAAAAAATGTGTTGAGAAAATAATTCCCTACTAATAATTTAAGAAAAGAAAACTAAAACTATTTTTCTTTTCACTTGGAGCCACATTGACGAAATAACTTCAGACATTTCTGCTATTGCTACAACATCATCTGTGATGAATGGAGAAACTTGAGTTTGTACTAATTGTTTGACAAACCTCTACAAGCGCTCTCTAATGATCATTGCTACAACAGCATTATCTGTGATGAATGGAGAAACTCGAGTTTGTACTAATTGTTTGACAAACCTCTACAAGCGCTTTCATGATCATTGCTACAACAGCATCATCTGTGATGAATGGAGAAACTCGAGTTTGTACTAATTGTTTGACAAACCTCTACAAACGCTCTCTCATGATCATTGCTACATCAGCATCATCTGTGATGAATGGAGAAACTCGAGTTTGTACTAATTGTTTGACAAACCTCTACAAGCGCTTTCATGATCATTGCTACAACAGCATCATCTGTGATGAATGGAGAAACTCGAGTTTGTATTAATTGTTTGACAAACCTCTACAAACGCTCTCTCATGATCATTGATCCACGTCTCGATGGAGAGTCTTGTTGTAGAAAATGATCCTAAGGCACTGACTGGCTCTGTATGTAGGTCTTCAGATTGGAAATGGAGGCCGGCGTCAAACTTCCATCAGGTTTCCAGGCTTAAAAACAGCAGTGCCACCAACTATAGCAAAAATATTATAAATTGTAAATTTACAACAATCATTCAGACCTTACCATCGGTATTTATTATTTACTGGCCCACCCAAACAACCACAAACAATATTCAGCTCTGATTAGTTCGGGTGAAATTATCGGTCACGTCTTTGTCGACCGTGTGACCAAGGGAAAAGTGAGGATGATCT
The DNA here is from genome assembly GCA_902155825.1 of Timema genevievae. Classification (NCBI taxonomy): domain Eukaryota; kingdom Metazoa; phylum Arthropoda; class Insecta; order Phasmatodea; family Timematidae; genus Timema; species Timema genevievae. The sequence continues at coordinate 32,292 of CABFWO010001898.1, forward strand.
ATATGCATGCGCCTTCCTCATCCTTACCTCATATATTGAAGCTCGTTAATTATCTCGGATATAAAATCTTACTAACAAAAAGAGGTTACCCAAGTAAAGTTCGTATTTCAATCCTCTGGTCCTAGTTAGATTCGAACTCTAAAACGATTACACATTTCGGATACATTTATTGCACAAGCTAATATCCTCAGGCCCTTGGCTTGTCCGGGTCCTACAGTAGTACTGGGTGTCTACTGGGTCACGAAAGTCCCAAAGTCACGAAAAAGCAAAAAATTGAAAAAAAAGTCACGAAAGTCCCTGAAAAGTCACGAATTTTCAATATTTTAGTCAAAAGTCACGAAAATATTGTTGTTTGAATTTCCCGCGCATCGTAACAACGCAAACTCGTCGAATGTCAAGTTACCCACTACCCATGATGCCATGCGCTAACCACCTGATTGTTTTTACCATGATACCAAAGACAAGGTTAACGTTCGCCATCTTGTTAAAGTGCATTATGCATATTTATGCATTATATAATGATCAATCGTTTACCGAAGAAATTTTTTGGTCATAAAAAGTCACCAAAAAGTCACTAATTTTGGTTTGTCCAACTCAGTAGACACCCTGTAGTAACACTTTTAATAAATATCTTAATTAGTCTACAAGGCCAATAAAAACCGTCTCTTAAGCCACTCTTCTCCTAGATTGTCTTGAAGATGGACAAAAGAGTAATTTCATTTCACATAAATAATATAATTGTTTGGCGCTGGAGGGGTTTGGCGACGGATACGAGGCTTTGTCTGAACTCGCCTAATCAATACGTGCTAAAAGGTCGGACTTTGGTCTTTATGCTCTGATCCTCATTGTTGTAGCCGATTGTGTCGTATTTTCACCAGAAGTCATTGTTAGGATCCTTCGTTATTAATGGCCTAATATATTATCTCAATAGCCTTTGCTATTCGCGGGTCACTTTGTAGTCAACACTAGATGACGTCATTGTGCTCTGACGTCAGATAGAGAGGTATCCAATAGTCTGCATTTGGTTGTAAGAACGGCTTAGAAAATCCAAACATATTTCTTTGAGGCCAACATTGATAGCTTTTGAATTGTGATAACTTATTAGCAAAGGTGCCGACTTGTGAAAAAAACATTGGGGGTTGCTCTATAAAAAGGGGTTAGGGGTGGGGTATAACATTTGCAAATTTTCAAGCGCCGTATTAAAAACATGGCCAAAATTAATGTGTAATTTGTTAGTCTCAATGTAACGGAAACATGTTGACAAAGGTCAAGCTGTCGTTTCATGAGTGGTGAGTGCTACCAACATAATCACGCCTGCTTGCGTATCCGATGGCAGCACCTGCCGTTTGCTACGCTAGAAAACACTGTTCGGAGCGCAACCCTCTATCCAAGATGGAACTAGCGCCCTAATATTAAGGTTTTATATACACTATTTTTGGGGGTGCTTAGAATGCAAAGCGCCCCCGGAGCCGGCGTCCCTGCTTATTGGGAGTGTATATACTTGGTGGCGGTGTATACCTGGGTAGTAATACCCTCTGAAGGTTGCAACGAGTAAGTGCCTACTGCACTTCTATAACTTATGACGGCTGGAAACACACTGTAATTTCTGATTTGAGCAGTGGAATTGTTTTTAACTCAGCGGCGCACAATTTCCCTTTGCACGTGTCTAAAAAACCGCGCCAAGGCTAGCTTCGTTTCCTACTTTCAACTGGACTAAAAAACGTAGCTTAATACACAATGTAAAGCAAGGAAAAGGAGGGGGAGATACATTAAAATCAACTCTTTTAAGATAGTTTTGGCTTTTATGCCTGGACCAACCATCAATTTATCCCCATTATAAACCAATTATTATTGTTCTGGCTTAAGAAAGTGGACGTTGAAATTTTTTGTAAGAGGAATACAAGCCCAATTAATATATTTAGAAAGTTCATTAGTAAATATGTCTAATGTTTCGTTGCTTCGGCCTACTTAAAATCGCATTCCAAATTTTTGTATTTACACTCCTAGATCCGCTGAACAAAACCTTAATTGCAGTGGTTTGTTTCGCTACTGCCATAAAGCAACTTCCATAACCGCCATTTAACTACATTTCACACCTACCAAACTGATGATGGTGATTCCTTTATTCATGAGCTAATACTCACTAAAACACCACAAGGGCAATCGCTATCACGCACAAAAAAAAAAGGGTGAACTCTCAAACTGGACTACATTAGGCTTGACTTCAACAGTTTACAACTTTGGAGGTTTTCCATACCAGGTTTTGTGAAAACACTTAATCTCTTCTTACATTGTATTTTGGTTATTGTTATTTATCCATGCCATAATCTAACGGCTGGCATATCAAACCTTTCAAAAAGCCACAACATTTTCATACTAGCTGATTACCCGTTTTCCCCACGAGATTAATATAATATGTATCCAATGTTAATAAAACGTTGTGTCATATAACTACCATTTTCTTTCAATATGGCCGTCATGTTTAGAAACATTTCAAAGGGGGTCCAGTAAAAAAAAAATCCTATGGTAAAATATGAGGAAAGGGCCATAAATTATTGTTTTATAACCACCATCTTGGAACAAAATATCGGGCGTAAGTTTTAATTAGTCTCTATGTTAACGGGACGTCCGAGTTATGCCCATGCGAGATTCCAGCACAATCTGTGAAGTTGTTTTTGCGTGAAAGAATAGCATACAAACATAGGATGAACTATATTGAGAATAATAGATGCTATACCAGAAAAATTACTCGATACTTTCCATCCATTTAATTGTTCTCTTATTAAAAATTAACCTACCCAGTTTTTTTTAGCTTTACGTAAACACACTGTCTTGAAGCTCATCTTAACATAATTTAATGAATTATATTTTATAAAAACTCGTAGCAAGTTTAAGTGGTGGCTGACACAATACCTGGCTGAGTAATGGAATCAACAATGGTGTTGTTGCCTCCATGACGTGCAGTCAACATCCATCTGTTAATAAGGAGGCTGGCAGGGGGAAGTCCCTAATGGAGCAGAGCAGGTCAGAGCTGGAAGTTTAGGTGTAGGAGAGGCGGCCCGACCCGTTCTTGAAAGTATGGCTATCAAATCCCTAGAGCTGCTCTCATTCCGACACAAACTGGTCCAGAAGGTGGGATGGGAGAAGATACGAGGAACTGCTTACATAATTTAATTACCGTCTAGTTGACTTTTTTCTTTGTCACGTTGGCTTTCCTGATCTTAGCTCTTTGATCTGTCTGCACGTCCTGGCACAAAATGTCTTCTCACAAGGTACGACCTCGTGTTGCCTGAATGTATTGACCTGTCGTGGTCGTGGACCAGTCCATGACTGGTAGTTCCCGTCACAAACGAACGCACCTATATTACTCACGCTCAGGTGACTGTCCACAGTCGAAGGAGTGGTTAGTTCCCCCCTCGAGGTGGATAAAACTCGACCACCGCCGGTAAAAATCGTGAACGACTCAAAGACTTCCTGACTACTATTTCCCACCAAGTAAGTACATGATTGAGGCGGTCGTAAGTCGTACAGTTGACCCCGTGGGACCCCACCTTAACTCGCCATGGTGCTACAGGATGTCCAGCGACCTGGAAAACAGGGAAAAATCAGGGAAGAGTCAGGGAATTTGATCAAATTTCTGGAATTTTCACATAGTCACTAAAATAATAGGTCTACGCTACTTTAATTTACAATAAAATAACTGTCAAAACATTTTTTCCTTCACTACGAATTTATTTTAGTACAGTTGTCCATCTTGAATATACTAATCTCAATTCTCAAAGTCAACATGGGATTTTCATCTAATCTTTGTACCTCTCTACAACGTGTCTTTAGCCAAAGTTGAGTCATTAGTTCACTAACCCGTGCAAGGCAATCTTTTAATGTCTCAATATGATCTAACTCAAATCTAACTTGGAACGAACGAACCAACGACCCATTGCTTTAGGCTGACATCCTTTAACCCCTTCATAAGAGTGTCACAATTACAAAATGTACGTGTGTCTAAAAATATTAAGTTGAGATCTTAATACAATAATGTTTATAATATAGTGACTGGAAAAGTTGGAAACTGTCTCTGTAAAAGTGAGGGTATGTTAAGATCTAGTTTGGCTGGACACCCTGTGTTATCACCACTCCTAGCCCAATCTCTCCGCGGTCTCTCGGCAAGAAACTATGGAGACGAATCTCTTGTCACGTAGCATCCATTGTCAACGAGCGAGCGTTCAATATCCACTCTCACAATACATCCCACCCTGCAGTGTCACGTTGCCTCTGAGACACACAGAATATACTTCAATACGCGTCGTAGGAAAGATTCTTCCTTTCAAACTTCAGTTTGGGTCATCAAAATAGTACACTTGTTGATAATACATTATATTCAGAGCAATTGGTCCAATCTGTTAACCTCAGTGTTTTTACTTTTTATCTAAAGAGAAATTATTGTAATCGTTAAAATTTTTGACCTCTAGATTACGATGAATCTTTACGTTTAATAACCCCGAACTTGAAGATGTGGATTTAAATATTATCTTTCTGTCCCTGGCCACGAATCTTAAACGGTTTGTTGGATTTTGTACAAACTTGATATATATTTTATAGCTATATTTTGGAACTTTTTTTGATTCAAACTCTAGCCCTTAAATTACAGGTAGCTTACCACACCTAATGAGTAATTTTAAAAAATTTAAATATTTCGAAAATAGCTTTAACTATTTTGTTTAAGATGCTTATCTATAATGGGAGTATTTGACATGACAAAATAAAATTGTATAGGCATAGTTAGTTATTTTTTGAGGGGAAAATCGTTTAATATAAGTTTATTGATATCGTTTTTTTAAAACATAAAATATTTTTAAAATTGCCATGATTTGTTTCAAAATGGATAGCTGGTAAACTTTTTATAATTAAAAAAAATATGTCATAGTGGTTTACTGATTGATTTACGGAATATTTGGTTTAAAAAAATTAAAAGTCTTGCATTATTATAATTTATACTTAGTTTTATTAAATACATTATTTTATAGGTAGTTTACTTAACACAAATTTTAAAAAAATCTTTGAAGGTTTAGATAAAATTATATATCTGAGAATTTTTTTCTTTATACTTAAGAATATATTTTTCGTTATAATTAAGAAAACATTTTTATTTTTAAAAATTAAAAAGAATTGGAGAATATCTTACAAATAACAGATTTTTGAAAATTTGAATTTAAAAAAAATATTTGAACAATTTGGTTTAAAATTTAAATATGGAGAGTATTTATTGTGACTAACAAGATGATGTGTTAGTTTTTCTGAAAAAAAAAATACTTAAGGGTAGTTTACTGAAAACTTTTTTTCTCTTAATCATTAATACACAATTATGAGAAAGTTTGAACAATTCTGTCGTACCATTTATTTTTATCGCAATATTTGTGTATTATGTTCATAATAAACAATTACATTATTTATTTTACTCATGACTTATCATATGAAACTATCGTTTCATTTCTAGCATTGACGGAAATATTAACTCTCTAACAGTTGAACTTTCATCTCCTCAATCTGCTCCGTGGCATGTCTTATAGAACTATACTGTAGAGCAAGTTGGGTCGCTTGAGACGGACATTCATAAACTCACTTTGAACACGCACAAAATACTATTATTCTATAACTCAAAGATTTAAAAGAAACTATTTAATCCTGTATATAATGTAATCAGTTTTAGGGAACACTGACTCAATTCAAGCTGGGACCAAACACACACACAAAATTGATATTAACAGTTTTTTCATGTCACCCAAAAAAAAGATTCCTTGTGTAATATTATGCGAGTTATCCTTTTTATTTTGAGTTAGTGTGTAAGTTGAATTCTGGTGAAACATACTGAGTACTCACTTATGTCTTGGTATTATTTATATATATTAATACATACTATTTTTTTATAAATATTTAATAGTAAAAAGGCATTTTTGCTCATGGTTATGTCATGTACAGGGTGTTCCGATCTATGTGAGAAGTAGATTCTCATAACACAAAAAAAATCCTTATGACCTTATCTCCTATGTTAGATGGTTCCGGAGATAAAGCCTTTCAAGTTTCTGCTGGAATTTTCTTAGCCCTATTTGATAAAGCCCTGTTGCTCCTCTTGTGATGTATCACTGCTGTTACACAGGCAGGGCTGTAGCTACACTAACAGAGGTGTAACATATAGGGCTATTAAAAACTACTGCAGGAATTTCTGAGGCCTTATCTCTGGAACCATAGAACATAGGACATATGTTCATATGGACGCTTTGTGTTGTGTTGAGGTCTACTATCCACACCCCAGCTACTTCCCACATAAAATCGGAACACCCTCTATATAAACTTAATTATAACTATTCTCGTCCTCTATGCTGAATAATGAAGTCCCAAGAAGTTGTTCCAAAATCGTGTTTGTGGGAAGAATCTGTTTGTAACGGATACTAAACAAGAGTGTTAGTCTTCTCTCGGCGGCGAGTTTTGAAGAATGTGAGTGTCGATGATTCTCCGCGAGACGATGTCAACGTGACGCTATCGGTCGCGTGCGTCAAGAGCTAGGGGAGGGAGCCCGCCGAATGCACGGCGCTCGTCAACACCGCCGTCCGGACTCGCCCGAGCAGCAGCCCAGTGTCCTAGGACTGTTGCAGTCGGTGTGCGGGTCGCTGCCCCAGGACACCGGCCAACTGCTCGACTCGGCTCTCAGGCAGTTGCTGCCCGCGGTCAAGAACGGCGTCAGGAGCTGCGCGTGCATTGTGCACCTGGTCCTCCTGCAGGTAAACAACAGTCAAACATGTTGCCGACATAGCGCTATTGTGCACCTGGTCCTCCTGCAGGTAAACAAGGGTCTCACATGTTGCCGACATAGCGCCATTGTGCAACTCGTCGTAACTACGATCTAGCAGGTGATCCAAATGTTGCTAGTCAAGTATCCTTGACATCCTCTGCGGCTCTCTTTGTCTCCTTTCCGTGGTCTTCTGACCTTCCTCGAGATCGCTTTCGGACATGTCGAGACGGTGTACTAACCCACAACCTCTAGCCACCATTCTGTTACTAGTGGTCTAGGTGGTGGCGTCTATAGGATCACCCACCACCTCTAGCCACCATTCTATCCCTTGTGGTCTAGGTGGTGGCGTCTATAGAGATCACCCACCACCTCTAGCCACCATTCTGTCCCTTGTGGTCTAGGTGGTGGCGTCTATAGGATCACCCACCACCTCTATCCACCATTCTGTCCCTCATGGTAAGATGGTGGTGTCTCTATTGAAAGAATAACCCGGAAATGTTATCTTAATATGATGGTTTTAACTAACGAAAATATTGATGCTTTTTTCTTTTGATCCTTTGAATTTTTTTATTTATTTTGTTTCAATCAATACATCTTTGGAATAGTTATAATATCGTATTTACAATACCTTATAATATTACATCACAAAAGTCATAGTTCATTAATAATAATAATAATAATAATAATAATAATAATAATAATAATAATAATAATAATAATAATATTGTAATCTAGGACCTAATTTTTGTCTCTCTCGTTCTCGAACGATGTAGTAGAAACTCAAGCTTTCATACTGTGGGCTTGAACTGTATCATTTATTAACAAATGATTGCTTCTTTCGATACCGGGCTGTAAGTACCTAGGTAATTAAAAGTATTGAGTGTTTTGGTATCAAAAGGAAATGATCGATAGTGTCTCCCGCTAGTCGACCGTCCTCAGTGTCCACACGTACCAGGAGGGTTGGGAAAATATGTGTGAAATTCCACAAAATAACTAAAAACAAACGAAATATTTGTAAATTTGGAACATATGTCTTACCCCCACCGCCTCTATTTCCTCCTTGAGACTTTGGGTGGCGCAACAACTGCATGTATTTACCCATCAAGGTTCACATCATCATGGTACTTTATAAGAGTCACTTTTAATAAAATGAGATTTAGTTCCTCTATAATACGTTCTATAGTCGCTGAGCTGAGCTCTTCTGTTAAACTAAGGGCATTTCCTCTGAGCTTAGCGCTGACTCTTTAACCTCGGCACAGCGCGCTTTAACGACTCCTACCAATTTAGCTTTGAACTTTAATAACCATGATTTTAATTTAGCTTAGCCGATATAATACTTTTGTTTCGCTTGAACTTGCCCTTTTAAAAGCACCGGCGCAGCTAAGTCTTATTTAAAAAATAATAATATTGGCACAACTTAGCTTTGGGCAATAATACTCTATGCACAGCTTAGCTTAGCCCAATAATACCATATGAATAGTTTAGCTTAGCCCAATAATACCCTATGAATAGTTTAGTTTTGCCCAATAATACCCTATGCACAGCTTACCTTTGTTCAAGAGTGCCCAAAGTCAGCTCATTAATGAGCTCGGCCCTTCTCTTAGTCCTGTCAAGTACCCAGCACAACTTTGTGGATCGTATTATGTACACCCACATGTCAACGTCACGTAGTCTGGTAGATGTTTAACTAGATGAACAACGTATGGTGGAGGGGAAAAGTTTTGATTGATGTCCTCATTAATTAGTCAAAAAGTGATAAGTTTATTACGTGAAGTTTTTAAATGAGATGATTCATGGGGCTGGCTGGCTGGCTCTTAAAAAATATCATTTAAAATTCATGTTAATTTTGTTTCGACAGCATGTTTAACATTAAGGTTTCTGATGACTAATTACCTGTTTTGGTGGCCGCATGGTCTAAGGTGTCACTCTCGCAATAGTCTTGACTGCCAAATACAGGGAGATCTAGGTTCGAATCTAGGTCGGGTGTAATAAAGTATTTTCCTAACTTGTTCCCCCCCCCCCCTCTCTCTCTCTCCACGCAAATTGGGATACACTTCCTCTCATTGTTACCTTGGTGGCTTCATCCTTACTGCATTAGCAAAATTAATGGGTGTCACTTCTGTGCTGGGGGTCCGGGGTTCAATCCTCGGTCCTGGCACAGATTTATCTGAGGGTCCGGGGTTCAATCCTCGGTCCCGGCACAGATTTATCTGATTGCCAAACCCTTCCTTCACCTCTGACAAGACGTGTATTAATCATAACTTGTGAATGTGAGGAATGCCAGGCCTCCACCGTGGTTCGGATCCCACGTTAAACTGTAGGTCCTTCATTTCATCTCACAATCACCCTACCATTACACATTAGCGTAAGTGTGTATAACCCGAACGGGTAGTAAGACGCGGGGCTAATAATAATAATAATAATAATAATAATAATAATATGTGTGAAGCCCGGAAGGGTAGACAAATACGGCTAAAAAGACGCTGTCCACTTTTATTGAAGGGCAGAAAAAATTACACTACATCTTCAACGGCTAAAACTTTCCGTAAACATACTTTTATTTGTATTAGTAGCGCTCCAAGCGGCTGTACGCAAATTACTATTAGAATGGCTACGATTGCAAAAGTGGTCTAAGACACGCCCACGCAACCTGTAACAACATATCTACAAATTGCATAGTATACAATAATTGAAACGTTGTAGAAATATAACTATATAAAGACCCATTTTAATTTAATCTTAGTATTAGTGCCGTTAGCAGGTCTAACTATTTATTCAAGTACTTCGATGTGTTATGACTGTTAATAACTTTGTTAAGTAATTTGTTTGTTCATTGATAGAGCCTTGAACATTCCGAGCGATTTTCCTTAATGATAACTGATAATTCAATAACATAACTCAGCCCAAATCCGAGTGAAAACTCGCTGTTCTCGGTTTATGTGATCAGTCCACAACCCCCGGACTTAATAGGCTTGTAAATGCAATAACATGTTTTTGATTGAAAACAAAATTCTTGTGTTTGAAGCTGAAGTTTCTAAAAATTTCATTTAAATAACTTTGTCTATGTACAGTAGCTCCATGGCTTCTTTGGTGCTGACTTCTGACAGTCAACATTTAGGTATATACCTAAGTGACAGCTGCTAAACACTTTTTTTTTTGCAGCTCATATGGTTCGGCGTAGGGATACATAATTTGATCTGGTAGCTTTTCAAAGCTGTCAGTCAGCACCAAAGAAGCCATGGGGCTACTGTATTTATTACTTGTTATATTGATTTTAATATTGGTTTGTTGATTAAAATACATACGTGAAGTTCTGTGTCGTGGCGTGCAGTTTCGCCATTGTACGCAGAGCGTATTAAAACGGTACCTGTTGTCATACACTTGGTTACTATTTGACCAATCAACCATTGCTTCTTCTCAACGTGTCTAGCACGAGGAAGTATTGTCATTGATACCTGACCAATGAGCGTCCTACTGGGTGATGATAACATTTCAAGGGTAGGCCCTACAGTTTGGAGAGTTCTGCATACCCGGCGGGGGCAGGCACAGATAAAGTTGATTTCTCCCAGATATGCTGGATGGCTGTAAGGTATTCAAACTAGTTCTCTCTGAACCTTCTTAAAACCTAGGTATGAGCCTTACAAATATAGCTATTATATAATCTAACTCTTGGAGAAAGAAACGAGCTAGATTTCACGGGTATTGTTTAGTCACTCTCGACATCAAGTAGCCTGTATTAAAAAATATGTTTAACAATCTTCACGAATGAGAAGTATTTGATAACTAATGTAAGTCAATAAGGTCCATTAACTTGGAGTACCACTTTTCGAATTTTGAATTTTTTTTTCGATGCCAACGTTTTGTACTAGTTTTGTACAGTTTTTTAGCACAGCATTTTGTTTTCGTATAATATCGCGCCAGATTAATTGGAGTGTAGTCTATACTACCTCAGGGGTGGGTCCAGATCATTTTCATAGGGGGGGTCATAATTATAGATAACATAGTTACTTACAATGTTAGAATTCTGTTTAAAGCTATTTAATAATTCCTCATTCATATTTGATCTTATTTATGTTTTAAGCCGTGGTTATCCTCTCCAATTTTTT
>CABFWO010001898.1:44376-73828 GCA_902155825.1 Timema genevievae
ATGGTGGTTTGTTGTGTTTCAAGAGCTCTCTTGTGTTAGTAGCTCCTGGTTTAATGGTGGTTTGTTGTGTTTCAAGAGCTCTGTTGTGTTAGTAGCTCCTGGTTTAATGGTGCTGTGTTGTGTTTCAAGAGCTCTGTTGTGCTAGTAGCTCCTGGTTTAATGGTGGTTTGTTGTGTTTCAAGAGCTCTGTTGTGCTAGTAGCTCCTGGTTTGATGGTGGTTTGTTGTGTTTCAAGAGCTCTCTTGTGTTAGTAGCTCCTGGTTTAATGGTGGTTTGTTGTGTTTCAAGAGCTCTGTTGTGTTAGTAGCTCCTGATTTAATGGTGATGTGTTGTGTTTCAGGAGTTCGCGACACTGACCAAGGAGCTGAACCAGGCACGGGAGCACCTGCTAGAGAGAGAGGAAGAGATCGCTGAGCTCAAGGCAGAGAGAAACAACACGAGGGTAAGGAGACAGACAGACAGACATGATGCTGTATTTACAAGAAACATTGTACCAACATTTCCTCTCTTTTATAAGTAAAGATACAAACATTCAGCAAATAAAAATGGATATATAATAATGCAATAATGGCGCTAGATTTGGCCTTTTCTATTAGTTCATATCTACTCTACACTGTATCTACTCTAACTCTCTAAATTAATTTATAATCAATAATGAAAAAAAAAGATAAATCTAAATTAATTTATGAATTTGTACGAACCGAGTTTTTCTTAACATTAATAGCCTGTTTGTTCTTTGAAATTGTCAAAGAAACTAATCTTTATTTTGCCTAATTTAACTCAATGTTACCTTGAAATAGCAATTAAAAGTTAGTTTTAGTAAATAGTTGTGTACTTAAACTCTCTTTTTTCTTCCTCCCTAGTTATTTTCCCTCTATCTACTCTTATTTCTCCATATTTTTACTTTTATTAAAATAAAATGTGGTCACCATAGCTAGAAGAAAATTGAAATAAATAAAATAAAATTTATCGAACTCGCTTAATTTGTAAACGACATTTAATACAAACCATAGGTTGTGTTGTAATAAACATCTATGTGGGTTGATGAATTGCAGGGTTTGGAAGCAATGCTGATATAAAGTCCACTATCGAGGGAATATTAGAAACCTTTATTTTTCACACATAAATTTTCTCTCTCAAAAGTTTTTGATGTCTTTAACCTTTGATTTTAGGGCACATTTTGTATTCATGATAATGGTTCTACAATTTAACCTGAATTCGCGTCATTTTGCTCTATTGTGTTTCCTTTATCTCCGAAAAGTATAAATTACATTTTAGTTGTCAGTTTACTGTTCACCCTGAAGTTATCAGTTCCTCTTTCCTACGCATTGTTCCCCAGTTCTCTCCTTATCCACACCTTCCTTTGTTCTTTCATCTGTGACTTGGCAATAATGCCGGCACATTCTTCTTGTTCGGTTTACAGAGGGGGGTGTCCCCCCCCCCCACACACACACACACGCTCCAGACCCAACAAGTCTCAATCCCCAAACTTCTCTGATTTTCTCGTTGTCCTTATCACCGTCGTGTATGTCAGGGCTGCTTTCTATTGATAAACTCGTACTACAAACAGGGATGGACAAAAACACTTTAAATCCATCCTATCATTAGAATATTGGCCAGCTAATTAAGAGAGATATATCTTTGTTTATGTTTAAATCAAGCATTTTTTTTTGGCCATAAAATACCTTATTTATAACAACTTGCCTAAAAGGCTCTACTTGTTAATAGTTACAGTTAATTGTCTGTTTCACTCTCTAAATTTCCTCTATTTTCTTCTAGTTTATAGCAGATTTCCAATAATTTGCAATCAACTGGAATACTCGCGGTTTCCACTTGTTGGTTTGATCCTAAATTCAGTGTGTCTTTTTGAGAATCGCCCAAGATTATTATTATTATTATTAGCACCGCGTCTTACTACCCGTTCAGGTTATACGCACTTACGCTAATGTGTAATGGTAGAGTGATTGTGAGATGAAAATGAAGGACCTACAGTTTAACGTGGAATCCGAACCACGGTGGAGGCCTGGCATTCCACACATTCACAAGTTGTGATTAATACACGTCTTGTCAGAGGTGAAGGAAGGGTTTGGCAATCAGATAAATCTGTGCCGGGACCGAAGATTGAACCCTAGACCTCAGCACAGAAGTCTGACACCTTACCCCCTAGACCGCCAGGTTACCCAATCGCCCAAGACAAGTCACACCGCTGTGATCTACTCTCTCTCTCTTTCTTTCTTTTAACTAAACATTACAAAACACGGTAAATCGCAGCAACAACAACAAAAAAAAAGGTGGTTTTGTGTGGAATAATGAAGTCAATACTAACCCGAAGTAATGAAAATATCCTGTTGATAGGCCATCCCTGTGAGACTACATTAGGTGCTCGTCTTCCTTTAGGACGTGATGTGATGTGCATCTCAGTGTTTTATCATCGGTCTCATAAATTCACAATTCGGGATAGTGCTGATCAGCTGTAAACTCAGCAAGTGCCTTTCTATATAGAGTAATAACTGCCGATCTGACTAAAGTATCATACTATTACAGAAATAAAAGATATATATGAAGAGCATGTCCATCTGATGAAACCTAAGACAAGGAACAATCCGGTGGATCAGAAAACTTAACGTAAGTTATATGAGAAGATGGATGAACTGTTCGATATTGGTCACGCATGTAGCCACCAGCTGATTAAAAACAAAGAAAACCAGCACTGTCTGAAGTTAAAGCAGGAGTCGAGAACCGGTTTTATCTGACCTGTGGAAAAAATAATCACTTGAGGAGGGATGCGCGGCTGCTCTATGTAAATAACGATTTGTTCAGCTCGTAAGCTGCCCTTATAAGTGCCTCAACATCAAAAACTGAACAGATCTATAGGTAGTGAGAGAAGATAAAATTTGTGATATCTCAATTTCTTCGCCTCATTCTATCAGTATTAAAATAAACGCTGAAGAAGAACACAACCTTGATTTCGGTACATCTTGCAGGTATCATGGTCTAGAAGATCACAACCTGGTGTCGGTACATCTTGCAGGTATCATGGTCCAGAAGATCACAACCACAACCTGGTGTTGGTACATGGTCCAGTAGATCACAACCGATTGTCGGTACATCTCCAATTATCCTCCGTACAACCCCAATCTTGCCTCAGGAACTTATAAATGTTTGGACCAATAAATAAGTTAATGGCTGATTACCTTTCATTACAATCAACCTGAAGAGTAAGACTCGCCAATGGCTACATACGTGACCATTCGACAGAGCTGTAAGAGGAACTGATGGGCCGTAGGGAGTGCGGGGAGTGCATTGCCATGCATAATTGACAAATATATTATTCATTGTATTTTGGTTACAAAACATTAAACTCAAAGGACTTTTTGCATATGAATCGAATATATGTTACTAGTTTATCCTTGATGCTTCCTAACCTCGCGTTGTTATTTGTAAGCGTCTGCGCGTGTGTTTTGGCCACCCCCGAGGTCCAGTCTCCATGGTGATGTCTTCCTTCACCCCTCCATCTTAGGAGGGGTCTTCAGGCTAATAACGACTGGTCGCTCCGAATCAGCTCGAATAAACCTTTACTCATCCAAATGACTCTGAAAGGGTGTGAACGGTTCGCTAGATATGCCGGGGTGTGGTCGACTTATATTCTTATAGGGATACGAGGGGAGTTATTTATTTGAGTGTTGGTTCAAAAGGCGGTACAGACACTCGTTTAAAATATAGACTCATCATTTGTTTGTTATTACAAGCGATGTATGCAACTAATTTAACCTTAAGATACATACAATATCACCATTCTTTTTACAATAACCTGGTTCACCTTGAAGTAGTCAACCCTCACTGGACTAAGGTGTCAGGCTATTTCGATCTCGTTCAACGTTGACGGCAAGATGGGGGTTCGAACCCTGGCTAGATATTTTACCCTAATACGTTCCTTACCTTCGTGCGCGCAAATGAGGGTATATACCCTTTGAATTCTAACTTACTCATATCCTATGTGGTTTTTTTTTCCAATATATCATTCCACCTTAGACACTTTTTTTTAATTCAACTATTTAACAAAGCCTTAACAAAACTGAAACTCGTTAACTAATCATACTAGTTATTATTATTATTACCGCGTCTTACTACTCGTTCGAGTTATACGCACTTACGCTAATGTGTAATGGGGAGGGTGATTGTGAGATGAAATGGAGGACCTACAGTTTAACGTGGGATCCGAACCACGGTGGAGGCCTGGTATTCCACACATTCACAAGTATTCCACACATTCACAAGTTGTGATTAATATACGTCTTGTCAGAGGTGAAGGAAGGGTTTGGCAATCAGATAAATCTGTGCCGGTCCTGAGGATTGAACCCTTGACCACAGCACAGAAGTCCGACACCTTACCCCTAGACCGCCAGGTCACCGAATATCTTACTAGTTAAACTTATATTTAATAAAACTATGACCTAATTTGAAACTATATTTGGTTTTCTAGTTCAGATTGTTTACAACCCTTTCACGCTGCAGATATAATGGATCATTCAAATTAAACTATTTTGGATATTTCATGTTTGGTACTGTTATTCACTAGGACATGGCTTTCAGATGTTTCTTTTTACCGTTTCATAATTTAGGAATAGGTTTATTTTAAGTTCTCTCTGGTCTAGATGAATCTATTTATACAAATACCGATAAAGTTATCTCTGCAAACCGGAACTATGTTGACGCAGACAATCATTATATAATATAACATCTTAAAACAAACCTAAGCTCTAAACGATGCAGCCCCCCCGTGGTCTGTTGACGTTCATCTTGTATTCGTGGGGCGTCCCCCGCAGAATAGCGGCTCTTTATATATATATTGCTTGTTTTACAGTGTACGGACGGAAAGTAATCGTGTTAATTGTGATTAAGGTTGGCCTCCCTGCGGTAACTCCCCGTCCCTCCGAAACTAATAGTGTTACCAACTTGCCCCGCGCTAATTCGCGGTACGGTTCTTCTTCACGGTAAACAACGAAAGTAGTCCTTTGTGTGTCTAATTCGCCCCAGTTTCCGTTGCTGCGTCCACACTGAAGGCAATATTAAACCGTCCTACGCCCGTAGTTTCCACTTCTAATTACTGATGAACCCTCCCTCTAGACCCTCGGATTTGTTACTCCGAGTCATGTTCTTCTTGTTGATTAGTGGCGCGGGGTACAGGCTTCTTAAATATGTTTTTTTTAGACTTGTGTTTGGTTAATAGATTAAAATGTATATTTAGTAAAATGTTTTATATATCTTTATATTTATATACTCGCTTTGCTCGTTAGGGGCTCCGCCCCCAAACCCCCAGGATAATATGACCAAACTTGTGGATCTCCGAGGTCCCGGCACAGATTTATCTGATTGCCAAACCCTTCCTTCACCTCTGACAAGACGTGTATTAATCACAACTTGTGAATGTGTGGAATGCCAGGCCTCCCCCGTGGTTCGGATTCCACGTTAAACTGTAGGTCCTCCATTTCATCTCACAATCACCCTACCATTACACATTAGCGTAAGTGCGTGTAACCCGAATACAAACTAATTCCAAGGAATATAAAAATTACAACATTACATGTTGTTGTTGTTTATGGAGATGGCTGTTAAGTTGAACACAAACATTATTATTGACCTGTATAGTAGGGTGTGAATGATACTAGTAACCAAAACAAAAGCAACACCTTTTCCTGGAGAGAGGATTGAAAAAACCACCCTAGTAAATCTCGGCCAAAGTCTAATATTGACCATCTTAGGGTGGTTTTCGCTTCATAGTTGAATGGTAAAACGTACCTGGAATGGCCCTTAGTGAGCTCGGGAATTTTATCACAGGATTCGAACTCATGGCCCGTTATTTAAGGCTTTGGAGTGTCTAGATTCTTATAATAATTTCAGTATACGTTCAACAAATAATCTGCATTATCTGATGTCATTATCTTTTAAATATTAATCTCCTTTTGTCAAATTCACTGTCGATCGGTATTTGATAATAAATAATATACATATATAATATTATAATAAATACAAATACATTTATATTTGTATTTATATGTGCTTATTCACACACACACACACACACACACACACACACACATATATATATATATTACTGTGAATTTGCTGAATGTGCTGAGTTTTTAAAGTCACCGGTGGTTCTACGAAGCCACTGTTTCAGTTGAAGAATCTAACAAATGTTATTACTATTTCACATACTCGCCGAACATTTTACAACATCACGGGCTAGTTTACAAAATTACCATCAACCACTGGTGAATCTTAATAAGTCACGTCAAGATTAGGTTTGGCTAGGTTAGCTTAGACAAGCTTAGATTAGTTTGTTTTAGCTTAGGTTAGGTTAGATTGGATTTGTGTTCTATATTTCTATCCACATACACTAGATATTTTATAAAATCGCCGGCAAATGTAGCTAATACAGTTAATGTTTCATACTTTCACTAAATTGCATTGGGAGATTTATAAAATAGCGCGTAAATTTGGATTAATTCTATTATTTGTTAAATAAACCATAGCTTTCAGTGATTCATTGGTTCATTCACTGGTTATTTTACTAAAAAACTAATTCAACACATTCACAACGACGTATACACTTCTGAACCAGTCTATGCCAATAAAAACTTATTGTTAATAAAGTCACTTACAATTTATCTGATAATCCGTGACCATTGGCATTAATAATACCCAATTAAACTCCTCCAACTTGATTTCACTCTGGGGCGCGACCATACTGGCTTTATTTCATCCAGGCCGACTTAAGTTGCCGGTTCGAATCCTGGTCACAATACATATATTCACATCGAGACTCTGCCACTAAACAAAAAGTCTTTAACATTTTGTAACATACTGTACTTGTTTTACGGAGTGTTCTGGGGATTAAACAAACCAAACTTTGTTAAATGATTGGGGAACAAAATTTATATCCATTTTTATTTGTATGATTAGCACTATATTTTAATTTTCTTGCTTCATATGAGTCATGTTTTGTCTTTGCCAAATTAAAGTGTAATATACGAGTATATTTGAACAAGTTCTATTTCGATCGCTGCCATGCTGGCTTGGTTTGACTTGTGTTAGTGTGTGGTATCTAGAGACTCTCCCTCATGACTGTATTTGTTGCAGCTGCTACTGGAGCATCTAGAGTGCCTGGTATCTAGAGACTTACACTCCCTCATGACTGTATTTGTTGCAGCTGCTACTGGAGCATCTAGAGTGTCTGGTATCTATACACACTCCCTCATGACTGTATTTGTTGCAGCTGCTACTGGAGCATCTAGAGTGTCTGGTATCTAAGACACGAGCGCTCCCTCAGGATGACGGTAGTTAAGAGACAAGCGGCGGCGCAGTCCGGTGTCTCCAGCGAAGTGGAGGTGCTGAAGGCGCTCAAAAGTCTCTTCGAACATCACAAAGCACTCGACGAAAAGGTTAGTGACGACCGCTCTGGGAATATTGGCCAGTTCCTATCGACTCAATCTAAACACCCTGTTTTAGATCAATTTGGAATAAACGTAAGATCCGTCGGAATACTACAAATGAACATGTTTGTGTGTGTATGTGTGCAACAATGTAATTTGTTATGGAAAAGCTTTTATTGCTTTTATAGTACAACATTTTATTAATGAAGGAAGCTAGAGGGAAGACACATGGGAATAATTAATATATACGTACAAAATATCAACTACACAGTGAAAATAAAAATACAGATATATATATATTGGTCCAGTGGCAGCAGTGTCAAATTTGTTTTATTTTTTCTCTTTGAAATCTCTCTTTGACTTGTTCATATTGTTCTTCTCTCACTCTTTCTTTATCGCTCTCTATATATATGTATAAAGTTGGTATTATTATTTGTGGCATATTTTATATTTTTCATCGAGCATAATAAATTCAGTTCCCACATTCAAAGCAACCATTTTTTAAATTTATTTTTTATTTTTCAACCTAATTATCGATATATTTATTTCTTGGAGCAAAATGTACAGATAATTTCGTTAAATATAATTAAAGTATATAAAAGATGTTTAAAAAGTTATTTACTGTAAATATATAATTTCTACCCTTCGACTTCTTGATTACAAATCTGGTATCACAATTAACTTATTATATTAACTTTATTAATTTTCCTCTTGCATATAATAATTTGTATATCTTTTCTTAGCTGTATATACTATTCTCTTCATTCCTTTCATGTTAGTATATTATTCCTAGAAGAAGAAAAAAAAAGTTCTTGTAACTGAAGTGACATTCTGACAGCATTAATAACGATAGGTCCTGGAATATGCGTTTTTCTTTAAGTTTAATTGAAAATTAACCACACTAGAAACCATCTCTAAATAATGGTCAAACGCTCAATTGTTTTTGTTATGGCTGGTCGCCAGTTCATTGCTGATGGGGTGCACACACACATTTAATAAACCCTTAGAGATTTACTATTCTTAAACTAACTAATTTAATGACAAAGCATGGTATATACAATAATTAAAAAACTTTCAGATTGCTATACCCTAAGGGTAAATTACTCCTAACACTTGATATGCCTAAGCCATCCGGAAGATATTTCGAGCTACATCCTCTGTAGAACTACCGGACATAATTGAACTACTACTCAGTCAGTTTGTCACTGGATTAATTCCGGGTCATTAACCAGTTGTTAATCCCTATCTGAAATGTACATACTCAGAGTACAGAAGCCATTATTTCAAGACTGGGAGTGTAATCGTAATCTAGACAGCTGTTATCCTTGTCTTACAATCATTCCTAGTTGCAACCATGCGTACCTATTTCTGTCTCTTCTCAATTTGATGTACACTCTGTTCTATATTTTAGTCCCCTTATCGACTCCCAATATGTTATTATATGTATAGGAACAGTTTGGCATCTACTAAAATTATTGTATTTACAATCAACACTTGTTTAGCTAATTTTTTGTTTTGGTTTGGTAAGAAACAATGATTGATTGAGGTTAATCTTCTTTTCTACACATACCTTTAAAAAAACCTATCATAGAAAATATAGCAAGCTCGTATAGAATATATTTAATTTTACATTTCCCCTTAGTTTATAATATTTAATCATTTCTACTTTTTCTCAGAATATCTCTCGACGAGAAGATTAGGTATTTGATTGTATAAATAAGAACGTATATAAAGATTTATCACACATGTGTATAACCTGAACAAGTAGTAAGACTCAGTGATAAGACAAATCATGCCATCATAACTTTAGATGTCCTGTTCCTCATTAATAAAGTATGAGTTTTAATTGCTTTGTCTTTGATAGAAAATATAGAACCGAACTGAGAACAAATTTTAATAAATTAAACGTTTATTATATTATGTTAATGCATGGCAAACAGTTTCTTATCGACACGTATATAAATAATGATTTATATCAACTTAAGTTGCGGGGCAAACAATTAGTTACCCATTTATAAAATGTTTATTTTTACGTGGCCCTTTTTTTTATGTTTCTTGAATATTCGAATTCCATTGCTATTTATGAATTTTACTAATTACAGATATAGCATGTTATATGCTTTTCTTTGCTAGATTAATTTATTTGTTATCTTTATTTATTAAAGTAAATCCCTTGTTATTTTCTTATTTATAGCCTCTGTACTAATACATTTGTCACTAATATATTTGATGTAACAGATTTAATAAAATTCACGAGGCGCTTTAGTTTTCCCCTGTAATGCTAATTCGAAGTGACTTAATATACAATCGATTAAACCCCTTCAATATATACTGGGATACAGTGTGCCAAGTATCAATGTATTAAACGTAGTATTGTCCTTTATCTCACGGCGCCAAGATAAATTCCTTGTTCCCCTGCAATAGTTTGTGATACCGTGTGCCGAGTATCAATGTATTGAAAGTAGTATCGTATTCTACCTCACGGCGCCAAGATAAATTCCTTGTTCCCCTGCAATAGTTTGTGATACCGTGTGCTGAGTACCACTGTATTGAAAGTAGTATCATCTTCTACCTCACGGCGCCAAGATTAATTGATTGTTCCCCTGCAAAATATTTGATACCGTCTGCCAAGTATAATTGTATTTAAAGTAGTATTGTATTCTATCTCACGGCGCAAAGATATATTGTTTATTCTCTGTAATAATATGTGATAGTGTGTCATTTAATATGATAACCGCTTCAGTGGCAAAATGGTTTAAGGCGTCACTTCGTGTTAGACTGGCCTGCTTATGAAGGTGAGATCGGGGTTCGAATCCTGGTATAAATGGCTATTTTCATTTTCCTATAAAAATGACCTTTCAGATACTTTACAAAAGCGGAAATTTCCTTATCTCCGCAACTATTTGAGATACTAAATAACTTACCATTTCAAAATTGTAGTAGTATTAAAAATAAAACACTTTTATTTGAAATATATCTTTATAAAACTATTAGTTTATAAGACATTAGCAAATATATTAATACAATTTTGGGAGCTTTAGCAATTTTTTTTCGGGTTAGCTAGTGTATATTATTTCGTTTCACATATATTACGAGTTTTGAATAAATATTTCCATTTTAAACAATGGAGCTAAAGGTCCGTGCCATTTATTTTTTATATATTTAGGAAAAGTTAGTTAAAAGTTTTTAAATAAGTTTTATGACTATGATTACAAAACCGATTAAATTTTTTTTTTAAATTTATAGTTAAGTTTAATTTAACCTATTTTGAAAGCTTTTATGTAAATAAAAATTAATTGACGTTATTAAAATGCCAAGTCCGTGTACTTTTAATTATAAATATAATCTTTTAAACATATACATATCTGAAATGCCTGTAAAAAAACCTGCAGATCTCAGCTAATTTGGCTTCCAATTTTGAATACTCACTCTGATACTAATTTTAATATACTGATCCCATCCGAATTTGAACCAAAGCTTTGACCACAGCTGAGACAGTTCACAACTACATACGTAGATTGCGTCATAGAAGATTTAAAGGAAAGAATATTAAATTAATTATATAAAATAATCATAATACGCAATTGGAGGAAAAAAGGGCTATTTTTCAGAATATGTTAACTATATAATATTCCGGATACATAACAGTATAAGTCAACCTTGTAATAAATTGTTTTAACTGTGGGTTTCTTATTTATCGTAAAATAAATAAATATATTACAGATACTTTTAATTTTTTTCTTTTCTAGGTATCAAAAACCTTCGCCTTATTTAAAAAGTATGTTGCCCACCGTTGGTGTTCTTTGTCCCCCCAAAGACGGTCCATTGTCTGGAGAGTTTTCACAAACTGTTTTTTTAAGTTTTGTCGTGGTTGGCAGATCTTTCCGCGGCGATAAAAAAAAAAGAGTTCCAGCCACCTCAAACCAGACAAAGGGACACCTTCGTGGTTTTTACATCATGAAAATAATAACCAAGCGGAAACTGCATCTCGATCGATCAGGTCAACAGCCACGTAACAATTCGGTAGTGTCGCTTTGATATAACATTAGTGCATTGAAAATAAACAGTGCTACCAACTTCTTGGTGGTGTATGCAGGTATGTAAGAGTCAGGGAATTTAATTAAGAAAAAAATCTTAGTTTTGCACCTAAACACAAACAAAAGTTAGAAAAAATATATCACGTGTTAAAAAAAAATACAAACACAACAGCAGTATATCTTTGGGACAAACACAACAGATAATTAATGAAGGTAGAGTAGGAACATACAATCTTGGGGACAAACATAGCTGTAGATTATTTTTGGAATTAAAATTCTTGAAACATGCTATTTTTAACTAAAAGTTAAATATTTTATATAGAGTTTTGCTAATTTTTTATGTTTTATCTGAGAAACACAGTTATAGCCCAAACTCCTAATACAATTAGCAATCAATTATATAAGTTATATTAGAGTATTATATTATCAATTTTTAAATGGGATATATTTATTGTTGGCTGTATTTTTCTAAAGGTGCTGTGGGTACTGAGATAAAGTTAGGTTTTAGGTTTTGGAGTGGAGTGGCATGCCAGGAAAAAAATATGTTTGGCCACCCCTGCTGTAGACCTAAGTGAACTGTCTTATTGGTCTTATCGTCCTCCACCAGGCAGGCTCACATCGCCTCATGTGATGCCTGCTCGCATTCTGTTGGTCTTATCGTCCTCCGCCAGGCAGGCTCACGTCGCCTCATGTGACGCCTGCTCGCATTCTGTTGGTCTTATCGTCCTCCGCCAGGCAGGCTCACGTCGCCTCATGTGATGCCTGCTCGCATTCTGTTGGTCTTATCGTCCTCCGCCAGGCAGGCTCACGTCGCCTCATGTGATGCCTGCTCGCATTCTATTGGTCTTATCGTCCTCCACCAGGCAGGCTCACGTCGCCTCATGTGACGCCTGCTCGCATTCTGTTGGTCTTATCGTCCTCCACCAGGCAGGCTCACGTCGCCTCATGTGACGCCTGCTCGCACTCAACTGTTTTACAATTCATTTTATTGAGTGTTATCTATATCCGGCCTTGCCACACTTAAATGAGAGTGACTTAAAACTGATGAAAAAAAATGTTCGACCGCTTTGCTCAAGTGCATGGGATTATTTTACCAGCGGTCAAAGATGCACGTAAACCAATCCTCAAATAATTGTTACTCTAAGAATTTATTTCAATGAGTGAACCAATTCTACGATGCCGTATTTCAAAATTGTAATAATTATATTGGGTGACCTGGTGGTCTGGGGGTAAGGTGTCGGACTTTTGTACTGGGGGTCCGGGGTTCAATTCTCGGTCCCAACACAGATTTATCTGATTGCCAAACCCTTCCTTCACCTCTGACAAGACGTGTATTAATCACAACTTGTGAATGTGTGTAATGCCAGGTCTCCACTGTGGTTCACATCAACTTGTACAACTGATTGGTATTTTAGTTGTCTCAATATAAACGAGTATGATATTTTGTTTCCCAATATAATTATAAGCTGACACACTATCCTGTGAGATGAGTGACCTGGTTACTCTCTTTAAGCTCAGTAAACTATTCGATCCTATCTTCTTATCGCCACCAGAGAATTGTTCTCGAGCTTTCCAAGACAAGTGTGTCCTTGCCTGGAACTGTCACAGCTACAGTGACTCGTGCAAGGATGGAGGTTCGGAACATAGTTTTGTTGACAACTATACGTTGTGTTGAGACCTGCGTTACCAAGTCACCCTTGGCAAGCCGGTTAATTGTGTGCTGGGTGTGTAATTGGAGGTGAAGTGGTACTGCCGGCACTCGGACTAAAAGCCGGAGCTTTGAAATTACCCACTTTCGTCTTCAAATGTCTCTAAACTTGCTCATGTACTTCACCCGCCATTATCTTCCGTCTTGTTTGACTGGACCTGTGTCCAGATACGTTACTGAGGGCTGCTCTCATGAGTGTCGTGATGGTTGTTACTCTCATGAGTGTCGTGATGGTTGTTACTCCCATGAGTGTCGTGATGGTTGTTACTCTCATGAGTGTCGTGATGGTTGTTACTCTCACGAGTGTCGTGATGGTTGTTACTCTCATGAGTGTCGTGATGGTTGTTACTCTCACGAGTGATCGTGATGGTTGTTACTCTCACGAGTGTCGTGATGGTTGTTACTCTCACGAGTGTCGTGATGGTTGTTACTCTCATGAGTGTCGTGATGGTTGTTATTATCACGAGTGTCGTGATGGTTGTTACTCTCACGAGTGTCTTGCAAAGTGTCCCTCACATCAACCACAAACCAGACTACACGTGTTACTGATATGCACTTATCAAACTCTCCAACGTTTCCAGGTTTTCCGGACTAAAAAGAGACCTCTGTTTATTTTTTACCCGTTTATATAACTGTTAACCACCAAGCATAGGTCACGGTCCACCCTCGAGTGCAATAATACGAATACTATCACTAAAGAGAACAGAACCAGGTGTGTGTTTTATCAAACTGAAAGTATTGTGTTCACTCGACGGAAATGATAATCTTGCCACAACAAAACAGTATTTTGGTCGTAATAGGAACCACATGCAAATTGAAGCTTCCTTTTTGCGTGTTCCTTTTTATTATTATTATTATTATTATTATTATTATTATTCCTATGACTTTTTAACAAGATTCTCACGGGTCACGCATATCATGAATTATTTATTCTGTTAATGAATATTGTTAGATAAGCATAGTAAGAATACTATTTTCACAAAAATATTTACAACATGTATTATCTAATTTCCACGGGATTTATCAGAACTGTTGACATTCCTAATGGAAATCCCATTTAGTGAGAATACAGAATTGTTTGTATAATTTTAACTGAATTATTCAAAACTGTTCTTAGATGGTAAAAGTGGAATATAAAAATGTACGATAACTTGTTTTTTGAATCTCTACACACCTTGATGCAAACATTGGTCATCAAGTTTAAATACAATTAATTCAAGAGTCTTTATACATTAATTATTACCTTTGCAACAGCTGATACACTAGGAACCCTCTATCCACTGATTCAGTAGTTGCGGCTCGATGGCGTAGTTGGCTAACGCGCTTGTTTCGTGTAGATCCAGACTGCCGAGGATTTTGAAATCGAGGTTCGAATCTCGGCCGGGTGAACTGTGTTTGGTTTTTCCTAGATGGTTTTCCACTCTCCCTCCACGCAAATGCGGGTTCACCTCCTCTAAATTCAACCTTATCAATTCCTAATCCATTAGCGTAATTAGTACTTAAGCATATAACCCGAACGGGCAGTAAGATGCGGTGATAAATAAATAAAAATAAGTTATCCGCGGTTTACCGCTGCCCAATTTTATTAATTTTTAATTAAAGAAAAAATTTGTTTATAAGTCACAATGTCTACAGCATCTCCTCATCACGGCCATTGGGCTATCATATCACCGTAATCATCACCACAATCATCATCACTGATCGTATTAAAGAAGAATGGAGAGTAGTAGGTACGCGTTATTATTTACTTTATATAATGTCGGTAATGTCTTAGTGTGAATAATAATTTATCACTTACACTTTACCGTATTTATGTATGTTACATGACAATTACGTTATAGAATAGTTCGGTACTATCCGTGGTTTCACGTAACCGCGGTAGATCTAGGGACATATTATCCGCGGATAATGGGGCCCTACTGTATATGACAGTCCCAAACCTATAAAGCCTATAAACGGTTCGAAACGGCCGTCTGAAGTTGCGTCAAGTCAGTAAACTACCTGCTGCCTCCATGCCACTAGAGCTGTGCTTCAATATGCATGTGTTGTACAGGTAGACTACTTCACAGGCGTCCGTTCCATTGCTCTACCGGTTCCTACACTACCTTTGCGCCGCTAACACCGATACTGTTGTTTGCAAGGCTTATATTATTTCATCCTGCCTAAAGTCATATTTTAGTTCGTTTCTTGGTCACTATGTTGAACTCACACTTTCACTCACTCACTTTCTAGGGGTCGGGGTTCCAATCCTGGGTGGGTGCACTAAGGAGTGTTTTTATCTATAGTGGTTTCACGTTCTTCCTACACGCAAATGTATGTACATTTCCTATAAGTTTAACCTTACTCATCTCTACCACACTTGTGTAATTAATATAGCCGGTAATAGTAGTGAAATGTGTTGGGGAAAAAAAATCACTCATTCATTAAAATGTTATCTAACAATTTTAATTCATAAAACTGAACTTATATGTAACCAATTAGTGGATTATTACGGCCCAGAATTCCTGGTGGTGCACGATCTCCCCTGTTGATACCCTTATGAAGTCATCAGTAACCTTGACATTGAACATTATAATTTAAATAATAATATAAAATGAACATCTTGCATGTGACATATTGAATGTGTGGTACAGTATTATAGTAGCTTGAAACATACATGGTTTACCACTTGTCAGACATGTTTGTTTAGAATTGCTTGTGACGATTGTACCTTGCACATTATATTTACATTATTGACACATTCCAGAACCTTACTTTATCCTGGAACTTGCTTCACAAACTTATCTTCCAACGATTCTGGCACTCCACTATAGTTTGTGATGTTATTGACTCTACCTATTAGAACACTTACCCTCTTAAACCAAAACCTCTACTAACAATTTGATGTATCATGACACTAAACAGTTCTTAAGTTTGGCAGGAATTGGCAGGCCATGTTATTCAACCTAGGTGATAACACTCATCGAATTCAGGATCCGATTTACTCTCTTTTATAGTTATGTACTCTCTAAAAAAAATAATTTTTTACTGTCTTTAACTAATGTGCAAACAAAAACTTCTTAATTTTAATCAACATGTTCCCTTGAAAATTAATTACTTTTATTTGAAAAAATAGATATGGCGATATAAAAAAAATATTTTTCAAAATTTGTTTTATGCATATTAAAATCAATGCATAAAACAAATTTTGAAAAATATTTTTTTTATATCGCCATATCTATCTTTTCAAATAAAAGTAATTTTAATACTAGCATAGACTGAGACAAAAATAAAAAAGAGCTCTCCTTTAAATCGCAATAGGGTGCTGTAATTTATCTTTTTTTTTTACTTTTCTGTGAAAAAACGCATAGCCAAATTTATTCCTCATCATAAATAAAATAGGATGTTTGTGTGTTTGTGTGTGTGTATGTTTGTGCATGTGTGGGTGCGCTAGAACTTAAATTATTTAATTCATATTTTTTCCTTAAACCATGTGATTTTTTTAATCTCTATGAACATAGGCCTAGTGTACTATTGAATGTAGTGTGCATTAATTTTGCTTTCTATTTTATTTGGGTTTTTTTTTGCTGTATCATATTCACATTAGTAGTTGAAATAATAACTTGATTTTATCTTATGTTCACACACATTGTTACTGTGAATTTAGATAAACAGATTAGTTCTCCCGTGCAGCTGGTGCAGAGCTTAACACCAGAGCTAACTCGAAACAATTTATTTTAGGATTTAGGAATCTTGAGGATATGAACCTTGAGCTTTTTATAGCTATATATATATATATATATATATAAGACCGCCCGATCATTGGTTTGTGAAGGTCCTAACTAAGAAACATAGAAAATTGGCATTGTTAAACAACTATAGAAAACCCTAAGACTGTACACCCTGGGCGAAGTTATTTAACTTTGACATATTTGCCATAATATTGTGATATTGACACCTTAAACTATGCGAAACCTAAAAATCTAAAACTTAGCATTTGCACTAAGAGAAACTTGTATGTAACGCAACAATTATTCCACACTTTCTTCCCCCCATCCTTCCCTTAAGGTGGGATGGAAGAGGAAACAAAAAAGGGCAAGTTTTTTTTTTTTCAGTTTTTATTTCAGTTTTTATGGCAGAACTGTTTTTGGCCACAATAAATTAAATATTGCTCCAGTACAAACATAAAGCCTAATTTTCTTTACATGTTGATATCAACAGTTGTTAAATATCTGCCATGAGCATAGCGGCATTAGACGAGAAAACCACTGTTGGGTGCTAGCGTGGCAGATAGGGAGATAGTGATATGTGTTACTGTAGCGACCAGGACTTGTTAACTAACGCATTGAGGCAGAGCATGGTATTGACCACAGCATGTAGAGTATCATTAAATAAACTACATTTCAAATCATTATAATAATTTCTCCTTAATAGTATACAAAAAAATCTAGACAAACTTAAACTCCAATAAAACTGAGTAGACCCTACAATTATTGGAATCTGTAATTAGCTAATTCAAATAAAGCAAATACTGTCTAAATTGTTATAGTTTTAATAATAAATGCTTTCTAAACCTTTAAATATATTTTCTCTAATCTTCTTTATTCACAAACGAAAAAATATTGTATAGGTTAATTAAATTTGATTTTTTTTACCTGCCCAAAACCGTCATAAAATCTAATTATATCTACAACTTAGTGTTTTGTGTTTATCTTGAATTCATGTGAACCGTGTGAGAGAATTATCTTGTTAGGATGCTGTTAGGAGATTAGAGAGTGTTAGGAAGGTATGGTGATGTTAGGATGCTTGAGAATGGTGATGATTTGGTGAGTCTGTGTTTATAAAGGAGTTTATTTGTTTCAAACACATGATTTAAGCACAAATCAATTCAGTTGTGTGGGATTCGAGCACAATGATTGATTTTGTGGTGTATGATGAGAGATTTAGAAGTTTAGTAGATAATACTAGGATTGTGCATGGAGCGGAATGTGGAACGGATCACTGCCTAGTGATCTATAATAGTTGAATTGGAAAGTAATTTTGTGAGGCAGAGCAAGATATTAAGCGAGTAAGAGTGAAAGTGGTAAAGTTGTGAGGTGAAAGTGTGAGAGCACAATTTGAAATATCGCCGGATGAAAAATTAACTTTACAAGAGCATGAATGGAATGTTGAAATAAATGCTAATGATGTAGAAAGTGCTGTAACAGAATAAAAGAGGGCGTAGTTGAGTGCACGAAAGATGTGTGTGGCTCTGCAGTGGTGGAGAACTTAAAAAGAGATGAATGATGAAATGAACAAAATAAAAAAGCTGAGAGATAAAAGACAGAACCGTCCAAACAAATGATTGCTCTGAAGAGTGAACAGAGCTTGAGAGGTTGTGGGACATCGCATCTTACCACTTGTTCAGGTTATATGCATGTGTACTAATTACAATAAATGAGCTAGGGATGAAGAAGGATGAATTTAGAGGAACTGTACTCGCATTTTCGACTCTTATGTATGGATGTTATTGAATTAAAGGGAGTGTACAAGGATAGAGAAGTGTGGAGAAAGTTAGTGAGGATGGATTAAGGACAAAGTTGTTTTTTGAGCTATATGCATAGTTTCCTGCATACCCCGCCAGAGAGGGAGGTATTTTTACTTTTACCTTCTAGCTACAGTATATGTTTAGTATTTGTACCAATTTTCTAATTTGTACATTTATATTTATTTATTAATGTAAGTTAATATCTATATGTATTTCGCAATGTTTGTTCTTATCTTTACATTTGAAACAATTAGTTATTTATTTCTAATACATATATTATGTGTTTATAATTGTACATTATATAATCTGATTTCTCCTCCTGAAAATAATAAATCTAAGCTTGCAAGAATTGATTTTTATAAAAACTAAGGTTCATATAATGTAAGCTTTAATAAATATTCTACTAGGCAATGTTTATTGTGAAAGTTACTTAACTCTTTCATCTCAAAGTCACATTTTTTGTTTGATAGCAGTTGAAGTTCACCATAGAGTAGAATTCACCCATGAGCCGCTAGGTGAATATCTCTAAAAGATAACTATTAAATTTGTTGTTAATTTATTAATTTTCACATTAACAAAACCACGTGTTAATGTTTATGTTTTGATAAAAACAAACTAATAACTCTATATTATTTGTCAAATTGTAAACATGGTGCTAGAAGTGTGTATAAACTCTTGTTGATGACTATACCCAGTAGGTATGTTTGATCAGCAGAAAGCAGGAAGGGCCGTATAATGGATTGCAGGGTCTCTTGGGACTCGCTTGGAAGTCTTATGGGCCCTGGCCTAAATAACACGCTTGACATCATTTCAAAGGAAAATGTTTCGCCACCCTCACTAGCCTTGCGAAGTTTTAAAACTACAGAATACATGGTTACTGATCCACACACTCTCTCTCTCTCAAATGTCAAATCAATTGTTTTAATAAAACATCACATACACTTTACAAGTCATGTTCCATTTGCATATATCATATTCACAGGCTGATACATAACACGACAGTCACTGTAAGATCTACCCCTTAAACTGTTTGCTGCAAACATTTAACCAACATATGAATTTCACTAAACGTTTATTTGGAAAAAATTCATTTTAACTAATTAATGTCTATGGAACCTAATTATTAATGCTATAAAGCAAATAAAATAATACACCCTGTGTTAATCTTAAATATGTGGTTAAAGATACTAGCCGATTTTACAAACTTTAAAATTTGTCTCCAAAATTAATTATTTGTAATTAGCAATTACCTATTAAAGTTCTTTTTTTTTAATTACAAAAAAATTGTCGATTTACAAAAGAATCTTTCAGATGAACTACAAATAGTTGTTAGTGACTTAACAACACTTAAGAGTTAAATAAAAGTCCACTGTGTATAATTTTAGGGCCTTCAGTTTTATGTAAAGCTATAAGAATTACAATTTTAACAGTAATAGCTATAACCTCAATAGAAAGGGGAGAAGAAGTTTTTCAAATATGTTTGCTCTATAAATTACTAGAAATTAGATTACATTTAACTTAAATTATTATTTGAAAAAAATAATAGTAATTAATTGGTTATTAAAACGATTTTTTTTAAAAAGTTCCATTGTAGCTGTATTACTTTCATAACCTATTAAATACATCTTTGATTCTATTTCGAAACAAATGGGTCTTTAAGACCTTTATTAACTATTTTATTTAAAAAACATGCACCTTTATTATAAAGTCTGTTCAGCCTAGGAATTGTTTTCTCAAAGGCCTTTTTCCCTACCAGAAATCTATTATATAGTAGGATATTGGCAGAAAAAAAGACCTTTCAGAGAGTAATTCCTACCGTGAATGGAGTATATGTGCCATTCGCTTATTTACGTCAGCAAAACTATGGTAAAACCCAGCCTAATTTCAGACGTTTGATTATTATTTTTTCCCCCAATCTCCAGCTCCAGCGCAAGATCTGTTTTGTTAGAAACCTAAGCAACTGTTTATGACATTGGGAACACTGTCTGAGTAGCATCCGTACATTCACTGATCAATACATATCGATCAACTAGGCACAGACTGCGGCTTCTCTATTGGAAATTTGTAAACTTTGATACAATAATCCTAGAAGTAAACGATTTTATTTTAAAAAAATGCAAGAAAATTAAAATTGGTTTGGAAGAACTTGAAAAAATTCCTATTTTAAGAAATTTATAGAATAGTAGGAAACTAGTAGAGTACAAATAAAAGTAAAAACACTTAACACATGTTTACACACACTTCAATATTTCAATGCTATTAGAGAATCTTCCTCAGGAAATAGTAGTAGTTAGACTAAACAGGATCTTGTCTGAAGATGCTCTACAAGCTTCCTGCTATTCTATCAAATTATTTATTACAAATTGTTTTTGCTCATTGCACTTTATTTCATACATATTATTTTAATAAATTGTAATTTTAATGAAATTTCAGCTTTCCCTTTCAACATTTTTGAATTTTTTTTTATTATTTTTTTTAATTTCAAACTCCCGGAATAATTGTTAAAAGGAATCATTTTATTTTTTAAATATTTACAAAGCTTCAACAAAGTATGCTTATAATTTCTAACTATCTCAATATATTACAATTAAAAATCATAATCAAACAAATCATATATGAAAATTTAAGTATTCACAATACATTCTTGAAATGAAACCATTATTATAACATGGATCTATGTTCTAGAAATAAATCTTAAATAATTTATTAATTTAATCTCCTTACAGTCTGAATCTTAACTTTAAAACAAAAGGTTTGAATAACATCAACAAAAGGTTATCTTGTGGTCCATTCAGAGTAAAACTTAATAGCTAAGATCAAATCATTGTTTGTTTGGTGCATGACCAAAAAATGTGTTGTGGCAAATTTTATTTATTTGTGGTATTTAGCATGTAGTTCTGAACCAACTGATTATATCAGCACACAAGAATTTCTATGATCAATTTGAAAGGGCTTGCCAATTTGGTCGGGAACGGTATTTTCACTTATCTCCCAGTGTTCTTTTACATTCTACAATCCACATGGGACCGACGGCTTTACTTCCCCTACAAAGGAAGTCGGGATACAGATTTTTATCACTCAAGAAAAATCTGTAAACCATGTTTGGGTTTGAACCCATGAACATTGAGTCCTACGGCGAGCACCTAACATGAAAACCACCAATTATGACAGTTGTTGTAGCAAATCTCTATATCTTGATTTTTTTTAGTTTTTAAATATATAAATATTGTTTGGTATAAAACATTTAAGCTTTGGGATAAATACAACCATTTCTGGTAATTAAAATAAATTGCACACTATATAAGAATTTGACCTAAATCCCACCAATGTTTGACAAAAATAACTTGAACAAAGACAAAGTTTTCAAACCCATCACACCAAAACAAGGGAAAATATGCAGCTCAATTCCAACCAAAAATTGTAGGTCTCGGTTTGTTGTGGACTCCTGTATTCTTAGTTGTTGTTTAGTAGAACTGGTGTTATTGGCACATTTATTTATCTTTATAGCTATTTGAAAGAATAGTTTATTTTGGTTGAAACCAGTTTGTTTAAATTGTTTGCAGGTGCGGGAAAGGCTGCGGGTCGCACTTGAAAGGGTGGCAGCACTAGAAGAGGAGCTTACGGCTACCAAAGAAGAAGTGAGTACTTCAAACTTTTCAATTAAATATTAGATCTGCTCAAATCATTCTATTTTATAGGAATCAAATAGTCGAAGCTATTATTAATTTTAGAGAGGAATTCACCATCTAGATATTATTATAATAATAATAATATAATAATTATAATTGTACGAGTGGTAGTAATAAGCCAACTACCGAGTTGAAGATGGCTGCGCTATCTGATGGCTTGTGAATAAAGCTGACGATATCCGCACGTCCATCATAGATTCTGCCTTAAAATATGAGTGAAGAATGACCCTGGGCACAGGACGACTCCTGGATAGCTCAGTGGTTAGAGCATTAGCGTACTAAGCCAAAGGTCCCGGGTTCGATTCCCGTGTCCAGGTGTCATTTTTCAATTTTCAGAATATTTCATAGGAGCTTGATGTTTATTCTTTTATTGATACCTTGAATTTCTACTAAGTAGAAGTTGTAATGTAAAAACACAAGACAACACTCACTATCCAGTGTCACTTCAAATGTTTTTACTTATTTTTTTTCTCTAAAATATGAAATTTGTTTTTATTATTAACGTATCATGGTAAAACCTGTTGTTTTTATCAGAGATATTATTAAAATTGAATTTATTAGATCACAAAATATCTGAATAATAAATTTAATGTAAAGAGTAGTAATGTAATTCAAACCAAATTTCTTTGACCACAAAATAATAAGCTCCTCTAAGAAGTCTACGATTGGTTCACTAAAAAGGCCTACCATAATTAAATTGTCAACGTTTCTGAAGGTCAAAGAAAGTTCTTTGAGCCTTCTCTTTAGGGAGGTGAACCATTAGCCCTTTCAGTTCCCTTCATGTGTAAGTTCAGGACCCGGCTAAAAGCTCAGCGTTAACTCAGGGTAAAGTGTTGGGGGCGAATCATAGGTGACTCATGTCTGCCCCCAGCAGGGGAGATTCTTGTTTAGGACACTATTGAAGCTTTTAGAGTTCGCACACTGGCTACCTCTTTGATTGCTCGTCCATTTCTAGTGTTACTATTGCAAAAGCTAGCGAACAATTTTATTGTTTTCAAATCGTCATCAGTATAAGAGAACACAGTTACACAAACTTTCTCATATTAGAGCCATTTTCTAAAAATTATGAATTAATAAAATTAACTTGCAGTAAACTATTGTTAATATGAAGGCTATGGTGGAAATTAAAAAACTGTCCCTAGGTATAGCCGTATTATATATGAATATCAAGTTTAAACAATATCCATCGAACATTTCCGATCTGTGGCCAGGGACAGGCAGGCAAATATAATTATAAAATCCACTTCTTTTCTTGTCTTGGGGGTCACATAAAATATAAAGATCAATCATAATCTAAGAGGTTGAAAAATATGCACGGCTAAATTACTTTCACTTTATAATTATTATTACTAGGCTTTCTGTCTCACAACAGGCCCGCTATTTTTGTCATTGAACTTGTGTCCTCTCCTCTGACTCTTCCTTTGGCTCCCAGAGGTATTTTTTTCTTTCCTTCAAGTCATTTAATATTTAAATCCTTCTCCTACCTAAGCTCCTCTTTCCCTCAACCTTTCCTTCTATGATGTCGTGCAGAAGACAGTTCCTCCTAAGGATGTGTCCGATCCAGTTTGCTTTGTACCAAAGTGAGAGAAATTAGATGAGATATTTAAAAATAGTTTAAAAAATGCGTGTATGTTTAAAAATTAGTATTCAAAGTTAGACACTGTGTAGATTATAATTCATTCATGACCTAAGTTTATTTGGATGACAGCTCATAAAGTTACTAAAAATAGTCCCTAATATATCCCTACGCCAACAGCTGACATCTATCACTTTGGATAACTGTAATGAAAACCGATGGTAATATTTGAATGTGATAGTTAACCACAGTAATTTTGGACAATATTACTTATATATTTATTTGAGGTTGGATACTAAGCTTATTTATTGTTTTATTCCACTTAAAAAAAATTATTACTCACAGTACTTCCATAAAAGGTCTAACGAAAATAGTTTAAAAATGGCGACCAATGAATTTAAACCATGTGGTTGAACATGACGGAAACAGGTTTTTTACATTGATGCACCCATGCAGTAGATAAAAATTGCACATAGAAAGTATATTCTAAAGGAGGACATTGTAGACACAAATGTGACTGATTACTATTCTTATATAACTTTGTCTTTTTTTTTTTTTTTAATATTTAAATTCCAGACTTTTATATCTGTAGCAAAAGGAAAAAGACCGTTTGAATGTGAGAGCAAATGTTAGAAATGTTGTATTTAGGCAGTGGTGGGAATGTAGCTAGGTCATGTTTCCTCGTTATATCCCCTCCTGCCATTCTACATCATAAAGATAGGTTACACTTTGTCCCATTGGGCCTCTCCAAATGACCACAAAGTGGGATTTGTTGCCCTACAATAACAAGACTCACAAAGGGGATACTTAACATTTTTTTTTTACCTTTAGGAGCAGAGTAGAATAATATTTAATATTTCTACCTTTGTTAGTGTTCAATATATCAGGAGAAAACATGACATTTATTTTATCAAGGTTTTCTTTTGAGATTTTTTTTTATTATATCTGTAACTAGTTTGTCGATATATTTAGAAATTATTTTTTTATCTAATATTGGAATCACAACTTTTGCCTAAGAGGTCATTCATAAGCCATGTACCGCTTTTTTCTTAAATCTTTTGATCCCTCATCTCCTCATGTAATACCAAGTAGTCATTAGTATGACCCCTCCCCCCGCCCCCCCATCCAACCTGTGTTACGGAACTTTTCACATCAAGAGTGAATGTTGTTTCATAGGGAAGCTTTTGTGGCACTAAAAGAAGGATTTTGATTCAAGTCTACTTGGAATACATTTTAATAAGAGATGTCACGATACCGGTTTTTCTCGATTCTGATTCTTAAGTTAAACCTCGACTCTTTGATTCTCGATTCCGATTCTTGAACATTTCCTTTTTCATTATTTTTTCCAAGCATTATTGCATAGAAAATCTGATGTGCCTGACACCCTACTCCCCTCTCAATGTGAAACTTGGACTCGATCATTACAACACATGTCATTTGAAACTTTAATCTCACAATCTTATAGATATTTACTAAACACACTTAAAATTCTTCAAAACTGAAAATCAAAACCTAGAATTCATTCCAGGTATCAAAATTACACGATTTTGGTGCAAATATACAGAATTCTTTCACTTAGTTTAAAAAAATAGTAATCTTTCAAATGGTTTTTATTTTAATTAACTTCAATTTCCTACCTGAAATAAACTATAAATATTATAAAATAAAAGTTGGAAGATACCTTTTTTTCTGCTCTTTAAGATAGCAACAAGTTTACCTTGCATTATTCCACTATGGTATAGTTTAAGATAGGTTCATAGTGTAATTTGTCTAGGTAAGACTGCGACAAAGGATGAAATGTAACTAATATAATCCAAAACTTGACTCTTGGTGATAAATGTTCCTTACTTTTTGTACTTACAGCATATTTTTACAACCGATTTCTGGGTAGGTAAGAAATCCCAAATAATTGTAACATTACTGTCTTCTATTTTCTAAACTAGTGGCTCTCAAATTTCTTAGTTTCTGGACCCCTCTTCCCGACCCTGCCCTTTTATTCAAACTTTCCAATGTTTTGAGTAAGTAGGTATGTTACGATCATGGGTGGATGAATAGTAAACCTACCTACATAAGCTACAAACTCCACTTCTGACAGTTGGAGGAAGGTAGTAAACCTACCTACATAAGCTACAAACTCCACTTCTGACAGTTGGAGGAAGGTAGTAAACCTACCTACATAAGCTACAAACTCCACTTCTGACAGTTGGAGGAAGGTAGTAAACCTACCTACATAAGCTACAAACTCCACTTCTGACAGTTGGAGGAAGGTAGTAAACCTACCTACATAAGCTACAAACTCCACTTCTGACAGTTGGAGGAAGGTAGTAAACCTACCTACATAAGCTACAAACTCCACTTCTGACAGTTGGAGGAAGGTAGTAAACCTACCTACATAAGCTACAAACTCCACTTCTGACAGTTGGAGGAAGGTAGTAAACCTACCTACATAAGCTACAAACTCCACTTCTGACAGTTGGAGGAAGGTAGTAAACCTACCTACATAAGCTACAAACTCCACTTCTGACAGTTGGAGGAAGGTAGTAAACCTACCTACATAAGCTACAAACTCCACTTCTGACAGTTGGAGGAAGGTAGTAAACCTACCTACATAAGCTACAAACTCCACTTCTGACAGTTGGAGGAAGGTAGTAAACCTACCTACATAAGCTACAAACTCCACTTCTGACAGTTGGAGGAAGGTAGTAAACCTACCTACATAAGCTACTAACTCCACTTCTGACATTTGGAGGAAGGTAGTAAACCTACCTACATAAGCTACTAACTCCACTTCTGACATTTGGAGGAAGGTAGTAAACCTACCTACATAAGCTACTAACTCCACTTCTGACATTTGGAGGAAGGTAGTAAACCTACCTACATAAGCTACTAACTCCACTTCTGACAGTTCTGTTATTTAAGCTGCTATTTTCTCAGGGTAATTCCTCAAGTAGGATATTACAGGTTATAGTGAAAATGTTGGCCTCATTTTCTCGGACCCCACCTACTCGGCTCATTCCAAATAACACCCTTTATTCTTCAATACCGTATGAATGTATGAGAACAGAAGTACAGTATTTGAAATGTTGACAGAGATAATTTTACAATCGGAAGTCGTACAAAGTGTATCTTGAAGGTGAATATTAAAATAGTCATTAAATAATATTTAGTTGGTGACATATACAATTAAAACTGTAGTAAGAGTAAAAAACTTAAACATCAGGATCCCCCTTTAAGGAGGCGTCCAACAAATCCCAGGGGTGTTCTGGACCCTTTGGACCCCCACCTTTCTACGCCCTTTATCAGAAGAGTTGTAAAGATTTATCTTAAATAATGTTGTATTTATAAGTGGCATGTAAGAAATAGTGAATCATCTCATATGACCCGCATGGTCTAACATGTCACGCTCACGTTAGACTGGATTGGGGATAATGGAGAGGTCAGAGTTTGGATCCAGGCGGAGTGTACTCGGAATTAATTTTCATAAATAGTTTTCCACTCTCTTGCCATACAAATGTGGATACAGTTCCTCTAAAACTCTACCTTTCCCCTCCCTATCCCACTATAATATATGCCTGTGTGGGTACTAGGGCCTAGTGAAAAGAAACATCTCACTGGAACACTGTATTTAATACATCTCCACGTGAGGAGTGTTGCTGAAGATCCAAACATGCACAACAGAACAGTCCTAAGATGATCATGTTCAGTCGGTGTCAGTAACTGGAGTGTCTTGTTCCAGCTCCAACAGTACAAACTGGGGCGCGTGATCCCGATAGGGGACGACCTCAAACAACCCAAAGAGAATGGTCAGCAGGAAGGGTCAGCGGACGAGCTTAAGCAGGGGGACCACAACGCACACACCACACTGCCCAAGGTGAACATACTCGTCTATTCTTATTACATTGGTAACATAACTTCGGAGGAACTTGATGTGATAATGTAGAGTCAAACACACTTTCCTTGCGGCCAGTTCTGCCATTAAGTTATCAAACTTAATATTGTGTCTACGGTGTCCACTCAATTTGACCAATGAAATTCCTGACTTTTCCCCCTGATTTCTCCTGATCATTTCCTAAAATTCCCAACTCAAAAGTATGTCACAACCTTCACTCCCCCCTCCTCCCATGTTTTCTTATTACTTTTTATTTATGAATAATAATAATATTTAATTTAAACAAACTTTTTTTTTGTAAAAATAGTTTACTAGGAATTAGAAAATTATAACATATGGAAAAAAAAAGTTTGGATCATGATAAGTTATTTTACTAAATCCCCAACTTATTCCCTTTTTTTCTCAACTCGTTTAAAATTCTCGTTTTCCTGGATGGTAGACGCCGTGTGTGTAGCTTATAAGCTGTAGTCATAGTGTTAACAGTGTCAGTGTAAGAATATTATCTCACATGAGTCTACACCATGCCTCTCTGTTGAATACAAGGAATCTATAAAAAAATATTTCCTAAGAAAAACTAAAATATCACTCTTTGAGGAGAGGCAATTTCTGGCCAATATATGGTATATCCAGGGCCATATCTATCGGTTGGCCTGGACAAAAGGTGTTTCTCCTGGTTTGACGCTGGCTTAATGCACTCAAAATCTGATTTTGTTACTATTTTGTTACTGATAAATCTTATTAGAGTAATTATTATTTTTTACTTGAATTCTCCAAAGAGACTCAAAATACTGAGAAGGGGACCTTAAATGTTGTGTCACAAGTCGGGATGTAACATTGCAGGAACATTATAAATACCTTTCTTGGTTAAAAAATAATGTTACCTTAACAATGAAAAATGAAATGCATAAAATTCCGAGTTAAAGTTTAAAAACTCTTGAACTAAAAGGATTTAAAATCATTGAACCACTATTTTATATTATGATAACCATGTGCTTGTTTAAATAATTAATTATTATTTTTTTCCATATAGCCTTAATTTAAGAGCAAAAAATATTGTTTTTTAGAAACCCATGCTGTCCAAATCAGATAACCGATGTCCCATTAAAAGGTGAACCCTGATTTTTATAGGAAGCCCGTTATCGACCACCAGCATTGATTGAACGTAACTTAAATTTGACTTTGTAGAAATATGCTTTATTGGATTTATTAATTATGAAGTTATCAAAAGCTTCCATTAAAAATTTCTCTTTGCAATATTAACCAAACAAACTAAGAGTATAAATACAAATTGTAATATTTTTACACACATCATTGCATAAATGTGAGTTTTAAGTTTTCAAATAACGGGTTTCCTATAAAAATCAAGACTGTAGAAATCCCATTTTATTAGCTTTCCAACAAATTTGAAAATGTCATTGTGACAGACAGAGGCTTACACTGGGTAGCCGAGAGTCTCTATTGACTAACACTCAAAACCACAAATTGCAATTACTGTCACCCTTCTCGCACCTCCCCCCCGAACCTTCGGCTCCTCTCCCCACAAAGCGTGTTTATTGGGTGTGATTTTGTTTGTGTGCCTTGTCACACCTCGTTTGCAGTGTCTGGAGAGGG
>CABFWO010001898.1:73864-102578 GCA_902155825.1 Timema genevievae
GGGGGGGGGGGGGGGGGGGGGGCATGACATCACACCATCATGTCAGGGTGTTAAGTCAACACAGGCTACACACTCCAAGGGACCGGGCAGGCTCTTTGGAGCTGGAAACAACTCTCTTGTCTTGATTCATTTCACACACTATTATTGATTAATGCAACACTAATTAAATCCCAAGAGTTATTTTATTTTGGTCCCTGACTTAATTTCACTGGTGAAGTTCCTGGAATGTCGACACGATATACAATGTATAGTTTTAGTGTTTACTCAAAGGACATTCTTATATGTATAGAGGAAAATAGGTCCTTTGAGAATTAACCTCTCAAATTAAAATTATAAAATAACTGTATTTTATTTCCACAAATAGCTGACCTCACTTAAGATCACAATTTCATGCTGAATGT
Source organism: Timema genevievae (assembly GCA_902155825.1). Lineage (NCBI taxonomy): Eukaryota > Metazoa > Arthropoda > Insecta > Phasmatodea > Timematidae > Timema > Timema genevievae. The sequence goes on from CABFWO010001898.1 coordinate 74,266, forward strand.
ATTAACGTAGACAAATTGGCTCTTATGTTTCCCCTGAGATCTGTCAAATTGTTTGGCTCCTCCTTGAGCGGTAACTGCTCTTGATAAAATACTTTTATATGTTCACAATCTGTATAGGCACAAATTAATTTAATTTATAATAAAAAAATATAGTGTTCATTTACATAGTTAATAAAGGTGTAGCAGCAATGTTTAACATTAAAACAAGGTGAAATATGCTGTCATGAACATTCTAAACATTGGAGAGATAATAGCTCCTCTAAAATCATCCACGCTAGACATACCTCAGCTCAAGAAGTGCTCGTTTTTATGGAAGAGGGGGCTTTGTAAGTTTCTAATGATATAAAAATATATAGCATTTACAGTGTTTAAATTTCTGCCCAAAGTTATCATAAAAAAAACTCCAAACATATTCTATAGCCGCTTATTGTTTATAATGTTTTCATTTGGGGGAGGTGGGAGGGGGGGAGGGTCAGGGCTGTGCCCTTGCAAAAACCTTGTTGAATTGTTCATCTGGCTCTGGCAAGCAATACTTAAAATTAATCGACCTAGCTTCAAAATAGTTATAACATATCGAAGAGAACATTATTAATTAAGACTGTTTTGAGTGAAATAAAATTAGAGATTTTGTCACTTCTCACGTCTATGTCCAAAAGTTTTAATCACTAATTTGCATAAGAGAAAAGTTAAGATATTAAAAAGAAATATTTGGTTAAAAGTTCTGTTTGCTTTTCAAAGTCCTGAATCAATAATTTAATATAACTTGTAATATGCAGCTTAGTAGTTCATTTACACTGAAGAATGATTTTAAGAAATAAAGTTTGTCCTAATTTTGGATCAGGATTAAAGAGGAGTTTTCATTTAGTTAAAATACTATATTGCTATTACTATAATTTATGACAACCGATTTGTGTTAACAAAAATTTTAATTACTTACTCAAGTAAAAACAAAGAATATAAACAGGCTCACTTATCAGTACTCGAGATATACAAGTATCACATGCCTCATGTGTTCTGGAGTGGAATCAACTTATCAACAAGCATGTATGACCATCACGTTGAATAAAACATTTCCTATTCTCACTTTTGTTTTGTTTTAGCTTAGTTTTGTGTATCAAAGTTGTATTACTAAACATTGAAAATATAATATTGGGTATAAATTTTCTTTACGTACCCACATTTTTGGTGTTTTTAATTTATCATATATGTACTGGGGTGCGATATAAAATATGCTTCTTATAGTGACAGTCGGAAAAGTTTAAAAAACACTGCTGTAGAATGTACACATATCTCAAGTACATTTTTGATCCTGAGCTAAAATAATGAAAACACTGACCAACATTCTGCTGACTGTATCCCTGTCCTCCCTCCATAAGTTCTGTCTCTAAGGACCACGGATCTCACAACCCTGAACACTGACCCACATTCTGCTGACTGTATCCCTGTCCTCCCTCCATAAGTTCTGTCTCTAAGGACCACGGATCTCACAACCCTGAACACTGACCCACATTCTGCTGACTGTATCCCTGTCCTCCATAAGTTCTGTCTCTTAGGACCACGGATCTCACAACCCTGAACAGAAACACGAGGACCCATAAGAACGAGGAAATGTTGTAGGCTAAGGATGAATACAATCATCTTATCTCTCTTATCTTCCTATAGCTGTAGTACCAAGTGCATCATCTTACAATCATCCCTTACATCCTCACTAAGAGTGTGATTACTTTAGGGGTGGCTCCTTAACTCTCAGGTGTGAGAAGATAATTCACATTCAAAATGTAACTAAAGTTAATTTATCATGAAATTTGAAATGTTATTCAACTGGAAAGCTATTAAATGCATTGGTTCTGTAACATCAAAATTACAAGGCTTAAAATTAGTTACCCTAATACTCAAAATTAGCAGGATGTGCATCACACCATTTAAAAATATTTTCATGTAGAAACATCTTTTCACAGCAAAGCTAACTCACAAGTTGGACATGCCTGATTTAGACGATGGGCTTTTCTGGTTTTAGTGATTGCTACTAACTACAGTTATCTAATTTATGTAATGGTTATAGTTTGGGACTTTGCAGTGTTGTTTGATTTGTTGAGCGTAATGGTGAATGTTTGGTTATGTTTCATGTACAACATGACAGCGCCTGTCGAATGGCGCCATTGAACCTGACTCTGATATGGCCAGAGTGATCGAGCTTCAAAACACGATAGACAAGCAGGTCAGTTCTTTTAGTTGACTGTGACATTTTAGGTTAAGTGTTTTTGAACTGTTTGTACTAACAGACTGGGACACAAAATATTGTGTAATAAACAGTCATATTTTGGCTGTTTATAATTTTAATAGATTCAAAATTAATTTTTTTTAGGCTATAACATTTTTGTCGACTTATATTAAGTTGACCTCAATTTGATTTATTTTGTGGAATATAAAATAAGTCTTAATTTAATATCAGTAACGTACTTTCCAACTTCCAAATTACCCTTTTGCCATACAATAAAGGTTACACTACAAACCTTTTTTACAATATGTGAAATAAAAACTAACCACTATGCTAGTATCATTGACACATTTCTCTAGGATAGACACACCAACGATATAAACAGCGATAACTCTCAATCACTCATACAGTTTTAAGAAGACAACTATTTTTGTGCTTCTTGTTTCATCTTCCAATTTATCTACATCTACTCTATTAAGTAAGGGATGATGAAGTTAAAATGTAATGAAACGTTCCCACATTTCATGAAAATAGATTGGAAAACCATTTAGGAAAAGCCCCTCCATGCACCTGGCCAAAATTCAAAAACCTCAACCTTCATGTCATTGTCAAAGCAGATGATACAAGACTGAAGCCTTGTTTAAATGTCCATTTGTGTGATTTTTTTTTCTTTGAGTTTTTATACTTGTATACTACCAAATTATTTGCTACAAAATTAATTTTTAATTTGGAGGTACAATTTTGTAATTTATCTTCTATTACATGTGTAACATAATTTTTAGTTTTTGATTGTTATTTTTTGTATAACATTATAATACATAACAATTAACTATAAATAGAGACACCTGTTTTTTTTGTGATGTGGAAAATCCTGAAATATTTAAGAAATATTGCCAGTTTTATATAAAAAAAAATGAAATAATGAAATCTTAAGAAAACCGAGAAATGATTATGGGTACTGAAAATTCGCAAATATAATAACACTTTATGATGATAGCCTGCAGTGGCTCAAGGTGAAGTACCCCATCAGAAGATGAAATTTTTTTTTTTAAATTTTTACATTAAATCCATCTAAAAGCAATTTGGGGTTGAGGATATTAATGTAAGTTCATTAGCTAATAGCTGGGGAATGCTAATGTACATTATTAATAGTACTTTATTAGGAAGGAAGCTTTAGTTTTTTCACCCCCAAAACACCCCTCTATGGTACAACCCTTAGATGATATATATATATATTAGGTTCCACCAAATACACTCCAATTGCAATATTTAGTTTGAAGTCTTCACGCCATCCAATATATAAATGTAGCGTTCAAACAAATGACTCTCGGAGAATGTTTGTCACCAGACAACAGAACTGAGCACGTGGCAGAGGCGAGTGTCGGAGCTGACAAGTCGTGTTTCGGAACTGGAAGAGAGCCATACCAAGACACAGAAGGAACTGCTCAAGGCGCAAGAAGCTAACGTTAAACTGCAAAGAGACTTGAGGGAGAACGTCGCACAAAAAGAGGATCAGGTAACATGAACTGTTTGACAGCTTACCTGGCATGAATACATTCAGGTCATCTGATATTTGGTGTCTTAGCTCTTAATCACTGTACATGAACACTAGGCCAACTTACCTTGGTAAAAAAAATACATTAAAATAAAATGTCACTTCTTAATAATTGCATACAATCATAATCGTCATCAACGGTTTCCAGCCTTTGGCCGGATCAGTTTAATAAAATGTTATCATCTACCTCTAGCCTTCCACCATTCTTCCTCCTTTAATCACTTCCATTCTTCTCCTCTCACATGCACACTTTCTAATCCAGAATACAGTGGTTCAATCCTGACCGAACGTTCTAAAGAAGATATTTCCGCATCGAGTTTCCAAACCCTCATCGGACATTTAATCCTGGTGATTTTCCTCTAAACTCATTCAACCCATTCCTAAACATTTAAGATAGTTTCACATATAAGATAGATTAAATCGGTTGTGTGTTGTGTGTTTTGCAGGAGGAGCGGATAGCAACCTTGGAGAAGAGATATCTTAATGCCCAGAGGGAATCAACATCACTGCATGACTTAAACGAGAAGTTGGAGCAGGAGTTACAGCACAAGGAAGCACAACTCAAGGTACGAGACTCGTGAAGAGGCATAGCTCAAGGTACGAGGCTCGTGAAGAGGCATAGCTCAAGGTACGAGGCTCGTGAAGAGGTATAGCTCAAGGTATGAGGCTTGTGAAGAGTCATAGCTCAAGGTATGAGGCTCGTGAACAGGCATAGCTCAAGGTATGAGGCTCGTGAACAGCTATAGCTCAAGGTACGAGGCTCGTGAAGCGGCATAGCTCAAGGTATGAGGCTCGTGAAGAGGCATAGATCAAGGTACGAGGCTCGTGAACAGGCATAGCTCAAGGTACGAGGCTCGTGAAGAGGCATAGATCAAGGTACGAGGCTCGTGAAGAGGCATAGCTCAAGGTATGAGGCTCGCAAGGAACACATACTAATGTAAGCTTTGTGACTCACAATCATATGTAGACAAAATGGCAATGCAAGAAACCTTGCTTGCAAAGCTAATCTCAAATCATCTATTTCAAAGTGTGCTTTTTTTTTTTTATTTATTATTCAGATTAAATACATTCATGCATGGAATTTTATAAATCCCAGTTAGATTTTCCAATGCTGTTTCCTTTAGTGAACAGGTGTATAAAAAAATCACAGTAAATAAATGTTTAAATTCTTGAAACCTTAATGAAATTATGGATTTAAAATTTTTTATGCCTCATCTCACCCAAAATAGTATCTTATTTCTAGTTTCTGAAACATAATGTCCTCCCACAATGATGTACCTACTATATTGATTGTTTTAGTTGCAGGAAGAGAAAACTCGAGCCATTCAGGAGAAGCTGGAACTATCGGATCAGAAGTTGGCTCAGTATGCCAAACTTCCCGAGATGGAAGAGGAGTTGAAGCAGAGGATGGAAGCGCTAACGCAGGTGAGAGGGCAGGTACGCAACCGGTGAACAATCACGCCAAATTATTATATACAACTTGAGTGTTGTTGAGTTTGTCTCTAGAGCCGCATGGGTACATGCTGCATGCATCTAACTAGTTCATTTTACTTTTACAAACAAGACGCTCCCACATACAAAGTCAAAACTACAGTCATGGTTATCTTTAAAACAAAACATATTCAATCTCTTATCAATTCCTCATAATCCTTGTTTGAAAAAACTTTTTAATTTTAATCCGGGTTTTTCAATACTTAATTTGATTTCAATTAAAACTGCTACTAAAATAAAATATATCAGAAATAATTATTAAAGGTTGACGTTAAGTAAATTGGGGTAGTGATTATTTCTACAATCTTAGTTCTCCTTTTCATAATAAATTTAAGTAATATTATAAAATACTCCTATGTTGTTCTTTAGCCCATTCAATGTAAGGTATTTTGTGCATTTAGTGTTTATAGAGTATCATGTTTTTAGGGCTCAAAAAATATCAGTTTTTTTTACTATTTATATTAAACTCAATAAAAAAATTATATTTAACTTAATTTTAATCATGTATTTCTTCAGAAATTTATGGAGAAATATGTAAAAACATAATTTTAATTTTAGTTTTAAGTTTTATATTTAAAAATATTTTTTATTACTTATTGATAATTTAAAAAATATCATTTTATTTGAAATATAAATATTTCTCCAGAAATTTTCAAAAAGTAAAATAAAATATATAATCTCCCGAAGTTTAAACTGAAATCTAGACGGACATGCAGTAAGATGCGCTGTTGTATTCACACCACTGTCGGGCTACGGGCAGGTCAATAGACTCGTTTTCTGAAACACCGAACACCTCAGATACACTTCTATCACTACCCGAGACATCAACATTGATTTCATCCAAGTCGCTAAACTATTCATCACTTTCTGAAAATTGAAAAATAATACCTAGACACGGGAATCGAACCTGGGACCTTTGGCTTAGTACACCAATGCTCTACCCACTGAGCTAGCCAGGATTCGTCCCATGCCCAGGGTCATTCTTCACTCATATTTTAAGGCAGAGTCTATGATGGACTTAGCGGAAATCACAGGCTAGCTACAAATGTGTGATTATATTAATATCACAAGCCATCAGATAACACAGCCATCTTACACTCTGTAGTTGGCTTAATGCTGCCATTTGTATTTTATTCTTAATATGTAATCCCGTACAATTATAATAATTGTAAAATTCCAGCAATAAGCCAACTACCGAGTCAAAGATGGAACTCTAAAACAAATTTCACATGAAAAATTGAAAGAAAGAAAGTATATGAATTTCAAATTCGAAATTTTCTTGAATCCTCGAATCTAAAATATCATTAAGGATTTTAGGATTCAAGAGTTCCATCCCTATAATTAATGTTACAGGTGAACAAGAACACGTGGACAATTTAAGCTTATACAGCTAAAGATTACAAATAAATATCTTTTATTTGTTTTGTCTGTATCTTAATTGTATTTTGTCCCTTTAAATGGTTTTATAGATACAAATAGTTTTTGTTACTCTAATAAGCATAGGCTACATATAATATACAAATTATATATTTATTTAAATTAACTTAATTAAGTTTTACATGATTCTTAGGATCTTTCTATGAAACTTTCTAGAGTTTGCCTTGAATAAAAAAACCTAACCTCAGATTGTATAGGTTTATTTTCCAGACAACGGTTAAATTTCACAACATTCGCCAACCATAAGACAAACTATTTATAAATGTTGGAAGTATGCTTGGATAGTCTCAATTAAAACTCAACTTTTACATTCTGTGCCAATAAAATGTTGTGACTATTTGTGTCCAATTATTAGACTTATTCAATTTTACCATTTTACATTTTCCTTACTAATTGATTTTCATTAACTCTAGATCATTGTTTTGCCTATACCAATGTTTTAATGCATGAGAAACTTAGTATCACAATGTTTAATAGAAATGTATGTCTCTCTCTTTAAATTCTTAGAATTAAATACAAATAGTTTGTTTTTTTAAATTAATATTATTTTATAGATTCATTAAACTAACACATACAATTTTAGCTTTTCTAAATGTACATGTAATACTATAGTATAGGTATGCATGTTTATGTAAATTTGAATTAACAAACAGTAACTATTTCAAATTCTGATTTGGATAAATTTGGTGATACATAATATATACTATTGCAGGAATATTAGTGTTTTTAAAAAGGTTAGTTTCAAAAATCTGCCTCGAAAGAAAGGAAAAACCATTAATAGATTATCCGCCTTCAATACACCTGGCTGCAACCCTCCACACCAACTCTTATAATCCTCTTTCAGATACATTTTTATTGTGATTATCATCATCATCATTCGACGTTTCCACCTCTGCGGGTTGTCTGGTACATCCTCTTAAATTCCTGTCGATCTCTCCAAAGTTCTCCCTCAGCCTCGCGTCTCCAGTTCGCTCTCTTAGCTTCAGTGTCCTTCTGCGCTTGGTCCATCCATCTTGTCCGTGGTCTTCCAATAGTTCTTCTACCCTTCTCTTTGTTCTGTCCTACATTCTCATCACATGACCTAACCACAGCAATCTTTTCCTCTTCATTGTCTCTTCTAATGGTCCCATTATCTCTAATTATTTCCTTCCTTATTCTGTCTCTTTGTTACATTCTCATTGTCTCAGGAACCTCCTCATCTCTGTTATCTGCAATCTCTCTTGGTCCATATTCAGGTTTCAGAGCCGTACGTCAACATTGGATGATAATATGTCTTATATTACAGAGTATTGGCCTCTTTTCCTGTTTTATTGTGCTAAATCCATAAATCTTAATCCTTTTAGCACTTTTGATTTTTTATGGGGTTTTATTAACTTTATTCACTTTGCCTACATAAATATTATCTATTAGTCAGATAAACAATCAAATATAGTTTTTTTTAAAGTAGTTACTTGTAAATTTAATTGTTTAATTATTTGATGTCCAAACGATGTAAAGTTTATTTTCTCTTAGTGTAGTAGTATCAAATTATTAAATACATTTTATTAATGTTGTTTGTATTTTGATATGTGTACTAGATCCTTATATTGAACCACTTGTACCAACTTGATTAATCTCTCACCGAAATGTTTGCCAAAACGATAGTATGACGTGTGGTTGTTGCTTGCGTAAAGGCTCAGGAGCGCCACGGGTCGGCAGAAGACCGCATCCAGAGGTTAGAGGCACAACTGGAGGAAAAGAACGCGGAGCTGGTCCGACTAAACCAGCGGCTGAAGATGAATGAGGAGCACAACGCTCGGCTCTCCACCACGGTCGATAAGCTTCTCTCCGGTCAGTTCACAGACAAACTCAAAACATCCAGTTTTTATTCTCTCCCTGGATTCAACATAATCCAGCGACCTGAAAATGTCATGGAATTTTTTTTTACATATTCACTCAAAAATCTGCAACTAGTTTATTAGAAAGTGTAATATTTTATTCTCCTTAAAAGTTATGTACGTTTACATCTACAGATTCTTCTTTATAATGTTGTGATTGTAGAGTCCAATGAGCGGCTTCAAGTGCACCTGAAAGAACGCATGCACGCACTAGAAGAGAAGAACGCGCTCACACAGGAGCTAGAGAAAATCAGGAAGGTGGCGGAAGACCTTCAAGGAGAAAAGGTGAGCTGGATAGCACGCAATGGTTGGTTCTATACACCTGTTATCTTTACACACTTTTGATAAGTAGGTTTTTAATATTATTATGATTACTATTATCATTATCATCATTATTATCATCATCTTTATCATTAGCTTTATCATCTTCTTTATCATCATCATCATCATCACCACGTCTTACTACCCATTCGGGTTATACGCACTTACGCTAATGTGTAATGGTAGGGTGATTGTGAGATGAAATAGAGGACCTACAGTTTAACGTGGGATCCAAACCACGGTGTGGAGGCCTCTCATTCCTCACATTCACAAGTTGTGATTAATACACGTCTTGTCAGAGGTGAAGGAAGGGTTTGGCAATCAGATAAATCTGTGCCGGGACCGAGGATTGAACCCCTGACCCTCAGCACAGAAGTCTTGACACCTTACTCCCTAGACCTCCAGGTCACCCTTTTTATTATTTAATGTATTAAAGCATGGATACATACAAGAGATGGTCGTGGAGCTGAATTGTTTATAAACGTCTGTTTTAATTAAACACCACACATATTGGTTACTAAACTCTTGCGGAACTGGTGTTTATTGATTGTTCCAACTTAAAGAAATGCAGTTAAATTTATAAAGACTGGTAAACACAAAATATTTGAGTGACATATAAAAGATAAAAAAAAAAGATAAAAATTTATGAAACAATGACTATTACTATTATCTAATATAATTGTTGATATGTTATGTACTTAAGTTGCCATTCTCTGTTCAGACTGACATCGTTAAAGAACTGGGCAAGGCGAGAATGGAGATAGATAACGTGAAAAGACAAATGCTTCAACAGGAAATAGCATTTAACATTCAACAGACAGATGCTCTTACTAGGTATGAATTCAAAACAACAACAAAACATTATTTCTTACATTATTTTTAAACAATGTGTAGACACTCGCAGAGGCATAATTTTTAATAAAAGAAAGATCAGTAAAATCTGTTCTTCAAATATATTATTCTGTAGTTGTAAAAGCACACAAAAGCCACTTTCAACGAAAACAAATGCGTGATCTTCAACATATTTGACACCAAGCGCGAATTGGTTTTCGTTTATTACGTTTATTACAGAAATGTGATAGTATGTTTGTTGTCCTGGTTATTGCAGGAGTTTGTCCCCTAGTGCAGCAGATCCGAGCAGCTTCGTGCGCAGTTCCAGTCACACGAGCTTCGACACACATTCATTGCCTCGACGACCACCCAACAGTCGAGTTTCTGCACTTGAGGAAGAGGCCACAAAGGTACTGGCACTAAGGCGAGCAAATTATAAAAACACAATTCATCAAAGTATAACTTTGAATCAAATTATACTATCTATACACATTGAGTCTTTCAAATCTTGACACATTCATAAAATAAACATATTACATTAAGTTATATATAATTAATGGTGTTTATTTATTTATTTAGCATTGTGTCTTACTGCTCGTTTCGGGTTATACCCTTAAGTACTAATTATACTAAATTATTAGGCATTGGGAAGGTTGAATTTATAGGAAGTGAACCCGCATTTGCGTGGAGGGAGAGTGGAAAACCATTTAGGAAAACCCCCCCCCCCNACATTTGCGTGGAGGGAGAGTGGAAAACCATTTAGTAAAAACCACCCCCAGTTTGCCCGATCGAGATTCGAACCTCGATCTCTCCGTCCTCGGTGGTCTAGCTCAACACGACTGGCGCGTTAGCCAACTACGACACCGAGGCGGGTATAAATAATGTTAACTTTTCATATGTTTAGGATTGATATGAATGACTAACTTTAAATAAATTAGTTCGGACTACTTTTTTTTTTTCTTGTGACACCATTGTACCGTATCTCATCGCATAATCGTTGCGTGTGTTGTGACTAATTTTTGTGGATAAAAGTGGGAATAGAGTCCTGTGAAGCTTTGGAAAAATTGTGTACATATTATTTAATAATCATTTAAACGGTGTTTGGTACAAGCTTAGAGTGTGCGGCATACTCGTATATACACTGTTTTAATCGAAAAGTCCAAATCGGCACTCGTCATTTCTTTGTGACAGTTTGGCAGACATTTTCCCGGTCTTCCTAGCCGGTGTTCTTTTAACTTTCTGTTTCCGCTGATGTTGCATCAACTTTCCACTCACTGAAAAACTCTCTTTCCACGGCTCTGTTACCGTGCTGTTCAGCGAACACAATCACTTTCAGGCTTGAAACCTGCAGAATAGTTTTTATATTTACTCATAGTCAGAAAAAAAAATACTTCCCACGTTAACGTATAGCTATCAGATTATCACTAGTTTAATTTGACCGGGAAGATACGAACTTTCTCCATACAATGTGACTTGTGCTTGGTAGCTTCACCTAACTGACCACCGCAACTTGGCTTTCGGAAATATATACTGACTTTGGGCATGTACTTAGAATTCTAGGCTCACAATGTGGTATAAGACAGCTGCAAACTAACAGTTGTAGATCTTTTGTCATCATCATAATCATGAACTTTTTCCAGCCTATGGTCGGGTCTGTTTAGTAAAATACCTCCATCTCACTCTGTCCCTCCACCATTCTTCCTCGTCCACTCTCCTCCTCTCACTTGCACACTTGCTGTTATCTGTTCCTTGGTCTCTTCCCTACATACTTCATATCCATTTAATCTTCTTGGAATCCTCTCCCCTTCCATCCTCATTACATGTCCATACCATCTCATCCTAGCTTCCTCTACTATCTCATGTACCCCAACTCTAGACCTCACATCTTCATTCCTAATCCTATCTCTTCTGGTGACAGCTAGCATGCTCCTCAAGAAACTTCACACTCATGGCCTCCACTTTCCTTGGGTTTTTTTTTAATCCAAAGTCCAAGTTTCCGCTGCATACGCTACCATGGGTATGAAGTATGCTCTATATAGCACTTCCTTACACTTCAGGGACACTTCTCTTTTCCACAGTAAGTCTCTTACACACCTGTAGAAAACCTCTCCCTGCTGTCTTCGTCTCACTATATCTTCTCTGCTGCTCTCTTTTGCCTCAATCACACTTCTCTGATACTTCACGCTCTTTGCTCCTTTCAAATCTACTCCATCCAGTTCTATCTCCTTTCTTGGTCTTATTCTCTTCCTTGTCATCACCATAACTTCACTTTTTACCATACTAAAATTCATTCCACACTTTTCCACCTCCTCATTCCATTCCTTCAGCTGATCTTTAGGAAACGAGGGAGGAGGACAGTGGAGGAAATAGCTTTCCTCTGTTTGCCTTTTCAATTGATGTGACAAACAAGACTATACGATGCAACAATAATCCGATGGAATTTTTAATAAACCAATTTTGGGACTGAAAAAACAGGTTGTGTTCAAATATGATGACTGATGGCTTTAATCTAATCACCACCGATACAATGGTAAAGGCTATCATATCTTGGACTATTTTATTCATTGTAGCTGAGATTAAAGTAGGTATTTAACGTGATCACTACATTATGTGGAAATTGGGCTCTAGAGTCATTACTAAGATTGAGAAGTTATCTTTGTTGTTCTCGCTACACTGACATTCTGATTTAATATCAAAATGTGTAGAGTTCATCAAATGTAATAATTTCACCTCCAGATTATTTATTTTTTAGATGATAACAACGATCTCCAACTTTAGTATTAGAAATGTTGCCTCTTTTAAATTAAAGAATAAAATTTAATTGCACCCACTCAAATATCACCATGTAACGAGTTTATTTTTCATTTACTATACAGGGTGTCCCACGGAAAAGTAAACCGCCTCCTATATCCAGCAGGCGCCTCACTCTGAATTGGAGGAGGTCAATACCCTTCCACCCATATTGTGACATGAAGAATGAGCAAGTGAACTGCTTGTCTAAAGCACAAGACGGGGTGGAAGAGGATTGACCTCCTCCAATTCAGAGTGAGGCGTCTGATGGATATAGGAGGTGGGCTACTTTTCCACGAGCCACCCTGTATTATATAATCATAATTCTCTGGTCCAGGAAATAAACAGGACTTGCTTGATGGAAACCGGTTTAAGAGTTTGTTTGAACCTATTTGCAGCTCTTGGAACAAGAGTGGGAGAAATTGCAGCAAGCACACGTTCTGGCCAACGTTCAGCAAGCGTTCGACGTGTCGAGTGACGCCGAGGGTGATGACAACGATAGCATCTTCAGCGCAACAGAGATGCTGTCCCCGTCTGGTCACACAGATGCTCAGACACTCGCCATGATGCTACAGGAGCAGCTGGATGCCATCAACAATGAGATCAGGTATTAAAATATAGCAGTGTTATTTCACACAGTCCTGTATTAACCTAGGGGGGTGCCAAGTCTGCTTTTTCAATACAAAAGCAAAGTAGAATGAATAATATGAAATATTCCCAAAGGCGAATCAAAGTTTGAATATTTAAAAAAATATGTCTAAAGCTGTATAAAAAAAATATACTTAATGTAATGAATTTAAAACACATCCATTACCTACTGTTTCCAGCCTGTGGCTAGTATTTTATTCAAGCCATATATTTTCCACAACCGGCTTGCTAATCTTATTGTAGCTTCATATGCCTTATAATATAACTTAAGACTAGGTCAGGCACAACATCCAGTCCCCGGCCATTAATTCATCACTGTAAAAGGGTAAAACTACATTTCGCCAATCATAAATTCTTCAGCCATGCTGGGAATCGAACTCTGTACTCTTAACTCAGTGGACTGACATGCTGCTGACTGAGATAATGGGTTGGATTGTTATTTTATAATAAATGAATAAATAAATTCACAATATGATATATTTCAAAGATACTTATTAATATATTTTTTCTTAAAATTATAAATTAATCTATTATCACAAATTTAAATTGCACTATTGTAGTTTTTTTTAATGCAAACACTAATATGTAATGGAAATAACACCAGAAAATTAAAATAATAAACATAAATTTGTGTTTGAAATTTAATTTTTTTTTTTTTTTTNTTTGTGGAGCTTTTTAATATTCGAATCCATAATTTCACTTTCAAATACAAGCCAAGTCAAAGTTTTCAAAGCTTCACACACCTTTAATGGTAGGATATAGGTAAATTTACTCCTAGCTGGTTTGATCAACTTTCTATGTTTTCATACTCGCCATTTTATTATTTTAACGTACATTAAATAATTTACAGCTATAAACCTAATACCCTAGTTTAGTTATTGTTTACATTTAACTTTCTTTCTTTGAAGAATGAACATATTATTCTTTAAAAACCTTGTTAAGCGTTTATATTATTCTGTGGACTTACAGTTTTACATGGTATCAAGAGTTGGTTGCCTTGCTCCACTCTCAGGCTTATTGATCAGAGCACGAGTACTTTATTAACTGTTATCACCATCAACTGTTTCCAGCCCGTGGTTGGTAAAATGCTTCCATCTTCCTCTAGCCTTCCACCATTCTTCCTTTTTTAATTTCTTCCATTCTTCTACTCTCACTTGAACACTTTCTCTTATCTGCTCCTCCCATCTCTTTCTTGGCATCCTTTCCTTCTGCATCCTCATTATTTGCCCATACCATCTCATTCTTGCTTCCTTTACTATCTCATGTACTCCCTGTACCCCACTCTTTCCCAGATGACTTCTTTCCTAATCTTGTTTCTCTTCCTGACAACTATCATGCTCCTCACAAAGTTCATTCCCATGTCCTCCACTTTCCTAATCTCTCTTACATTCATTGTCCATGTTTCTGTTGCATGTGTGGCAATGGGTACAAAGTACACCCTGTACAACACTTCCTTACACTTCTCTTCTCCATAGCAGGTCTCTTACGCATCCAGTGAACAACTCTCCCTACTGTTCTCTTCTCATTACGTCCTCTCTACTCCCATCCATTGGTTCAATCACACTTCCAAGATATTTTACAATCTATAATTTTCTCAGCTCTACTCCATCCAACCCTCTTCCTTGTCATTACCATCATTTCACACTTTGCCATGCTAACTTTCGTTCCAAACTCTTTCACTTCCTCATTCCACTCTTGTAGTTGTTCCTGTACTTCCTCTTTCTTCTCCCCTTATACCATCAAGACATCAAATATTAGTGGTGAAAGGGCACTCCTCTACTGGAACCACCCCGTCCACCCCTTCTCTGTCTTAACACAACTCCTGTTATCCTCATACATGCTCTTCACTCTCATTACAACTCCTCTTTCCAATTCGACCTCCTCCATCGTGTACAAACTTTATTTCTATCCACGTTATCTATATATGCCTTCTCCACATCCAAGTTTTTCCCTTCTTTCCATCAGCTGTCGTGTGGTAAAGAGCAAGTCTATTGTAGACCTTTGTTCTCTTAATCCGTGTTGTTCCTCTCTCCACCCTCCTTTCATTTTATTTCTTATTCTCTTTTCCAGTATCTTCTAATTTATTTTTGTACACTGGCACATCACTGTTATCCCCTATGATGTGTACATCTCTACCTGTCTCCTTTCTTGAAAATATATATTATAACTCCTTGTTCTCCTTCCAAACCACTCTCAGCACCCTGTATAACCATCGTATACCTGCTTCACTGCATAATTCACTCCATTGTAGGCTACGCCTGCTGTTGTTATCAGCTACACTGTTGTCTCCAGGTTGATCCAGGAAGAAAAGCAATCTACTGAAGCGAGGGCGGAAGAGCTGGAGTCTCGTGTGGGGTCATTAGAGCACATGAACCTCCTTTCTCGTGGGCGCAGCTTTGAGCGCACCTCGCCGCCTCTCAGTGGGCGCTCTACTCCCAAGTCCCACCATTCTCCGCAGCGGGACTACCTCCACAAGTACCACACGGTAAGTCTGGCTCATGGTACAGAAGTCGCCTCTTGGAGTACACTCGCAACAAGACACTGGAGATTGATTCGGGGAAAGTACAAATATAGTGTTGGAGTTGTGTCACTGCTCCATTTTTCCAAAATTGATTGTTATTTAATAACTATTAATATCAAGTTCTTACTTTTTTAAATAAATGTATAAATTATCAAGACAATTTGAACTGCATTGCTATCTTAATAAGTAGGTTTAACAATTTAATGTGATCTCATAGCACTAATTAAGTGTACAACATAATTACCTCCCTTTCCAACAACGAAAGTGTCTATGCAAACACACACAAAATAACTAATAATGTTTACACATCAAATAACCATAGATATAAATGTTTAGGCCACATGAATAATTAAACTATATAAACATAAAATAACTAATTAAATCATAGTTTAAAAAAATTTAACTGGGTCATTCCGTGCCAATTCACCCAGGCCATGACACCCACCACTTCAAATTTTCATGAAACTTTTTTTTTTACATGTTACTACCATCAAGTTACTAATCCATGTCAAATTATTTCTCCCTATGCCACATACTTTCCGAGATATAAAATGGGTAAATTGTGTGTAAATGTTGTTTCAGAGGCTCCGAGGAAGGAGTGCCCTATTTAAGGGAAATATCCATAGCTCAGTGTATAATCAACATATTACTGTCAAAATCTTAGAAAATATCAAGCAATGTATGTGGATTTAAGAATAAAAATTCTATAAATCTTGCTCACTTCTCAGAAACATTAAAATTAAACTAGTTTGGATTATTAACAAATTTTAAATGTAAAACCATTGCTTTAATTAAGTGAGCAAGTGAGGTTGTGGGTGTCATTATCGAATATAGCTGGGTAATTTGATAAGGAATGACCCAACTCTTAACCTTCCTATTATAAAAAACTAAATATAGCCAACCATAAAACAATTGTACAAGTTAAAGATGTCCAGTTCACCAAGAAAACAATAGCCGATTGTTTCCTTAGCGCATGTGAATGAATACTGAGACTGTCATGTCTTCTCAATAAACTTTAAACTCTTGTAAACAGGCTCACGCTACAGTTTGAGTTTCTTTGTTATTGAAGTGCTATTCTCTTTTTATGGCTAGAGTAGGACATGAACATTTTTCTGAGTTGTTATACAAAACGTTGCAATTTGAAGGGGTCCATAGCAACTACTGACACTCATTATCCCCTTTGGTTTTAGGACAGTGTGCACTTTGTTGTGTGCAACTATAAGCTTTATAATAAAAGGATGTCTACTGCTGGATCCATCAAACATTTAATAAAAATAATAATAACAATAACAATAACAATAATACAGGGAGGAGAACACAGAACACACTTCATATTACTGCCATCGGACAAAAAGGTAAGGGCAGCCTCTTGAAGAAAATCAATTGTTACCACCCACTACCCTGACCTAGGTTTCATTCTATCAGAACTCCAGGAGGGAGTGTAAAACGCAACTTCCTAAATGAGGAAACAAAAAAAAAGACAGAGAAAAAGGAAATTTGTAAAGAATGATAGAACACTTGGATAGGATCATGTAAAAGGTTAAACACAGGAAATGGACATTAGAAACGAATATGTATTCCTCTATGAGGAAAACTTATAAGATGTAAATTATATACATATTATTGGGTATAGTAAGCTTTATTGGGGGATGTCGGGCACCGGAAATTTTGGGCAGTAAATCGGGCATCTAAAAATCGCTGAATGTAGGGCGAGTATATTTTATGCCCATATTTTGATCAAGCATCTCAAGAACTTTGTAACTATATTTAACCATGTTAGCACTAACCTCTAATCAAACTTTAAAAAATAAAATAGTGTCTCACTGATATTCATAGTTGAATTATTTCAACTATTTCAATTATTTAAATTTCAATTTCAATTTGACAGAGAAAATTAAATCGTAGGAATCTTGATTTCACTATGTTGTAGACTTGTAACCTGTGAGAAACGTTATCTTAGTTTTGTTGAAAACAAACATAATAATTTATGAATTAATAAAAAATACTACCTTTGTTTAATATTAGTTAAATTATTTCAATTCAACTAATATTAAACAAAGATAAGTGTGTGTGTGTGTGTGTGTGTGTGTATGTATATATACATACACACACACACACACACGTCTTTATAGTGGTACAGCTTGGTTTTATCATTTAGAAACGGAACGGTGATGTTGACAATATTTTGTGAAGCATTTATAATAAACTTATCCTCCATCTCTCATTTAACTTCACCAACCAACCAACCAACCAGCACAGTTTATTAAAATACAAAAAATATTGTCATTATATCTTAGATCAAATTTCTATCACACACATGGGTTTTAGGGCTTAGTATTTTATTGCCAGTTGGGCTGCTCTCATTTTCACTAACTAATCCAAGGTCACAAAATGACGTTGATAAAAAAAATGCCACCCACATAGCACTATACCGCATTTAAACTTCCGATACCTGGCTCAGCCACAACTAAACTAACACTTTCCACCTATTTTAGTATTAGATTTCATTAGTTTTCAAAAAGTTTTAAATTTGCATTTACATAATCTTTTATTACTAATCAGTTGAAATATTGGCTGATAAAATGAAATATTTGAATCACTGCTATGTTTCGTTAGTGAAACATTGTTAGTTGATAGAAATCCTTAAATTTGAATGATTAGTTTTGAAATGTTGAACATGAAGTTAGGGGCGAGACGATCCAAGGGTCAACTCCTGTTTTTGTATCTGTATGTGTTCTTGCCTGAGCTGTTGTGTCTCTACGTAACACCCCCCCTTTGCACTGCACTTTGCTGACTTGACTTTTGTTTGTGGTTGCTGTTTTGCTGTGTGTTGGAATGCCACCAGAGTGCCTTACTAGCAGATAACAACGATAATCAAAATTATAAAGTTCTCAGACAACCAACTCTACTGAATTTGTTTCAAATGTATTTTACAACATTCTTAAGGAAAGCTTTTTTTTGTAAATGGTCACTATACTACATTATGATTAATAAAAAAAGGGTGACATCTTTTTTCTTTCAAAAAGCGCTTCTCAACATTTTGTGAGAATTTGTTTTTTTGTATATTTTTCACAGAAAATAAACCCGTATTAGTGATCATAAAGTTTAAGGTGTCACTCACCCAATTTACTTGATTACTAGAAACAGGGGGGCTGGGATCGAATCCTGGCTTGGTCTACTGTAGGTGGTTTTGTCTAAATGGTTTCCCACTTTCCTCCCACGCAAATGTGGGTATCATTTTGCCTCTAAATTCTACCTTTCTACCTTTCCCTAAACATGTGGCTAGTAGATCACACAGGAAATAGAACACGGGGCAAATAAAAATACTCTACTAAACTATATATTTGGGGCTGACCCAAGCCCTTCTTCTGCGCAGTGGTTTATTAACCTGATAGCACGTAGGATTCTGATGGAGAACTTTAACAGAAGCCATTGAAGGTAGAAATGTGCTAAAAATAACCAATATTGTATCTTTAACAAGTCACTCTACTTTCTCGCTGTAAAAATATTGGAAATTGTCATGCAGTGTGGCCTATAGTTTATCCCTGAGTCACACATATCCTCTGATGAAAGTATTAATTTAACTTAGCACTGGGCTGGCCCTTTAAGCCCTTTTACAGCCCTTGATGTTTGACATCGCCAGTAGCAGTGGGAAGAGCTTTTTGAGTTTCTACGGGTACAAATACTTTGTGTTGCATTGTGGTTTTAATTTGCTGCTTTAATTTTATATTTTGTTAGTGATGGTAAAAATAAGTAAATATTAATTGAAATATATATTGAAATGTTGTTCACAAATTATTATTTTGCATTCCAGGTAAAGCTCTTATTCTTTAAAATGTGGTAATAAGCGCTTTTAATTGTCTGTATACTTTGACCGTTAATTTTTAAGAAATGTACTATGGTTTTGGTCTAGATTTATCTATATTATATATTTTCTGCCAAATCTAACCAGTTCCCTCATTTAATTTCACCAGAATTAAACCATTCAATTGGCTACTTCAACTTTTAACAGATTGTTATTTTATACAAATACGTGTTATAGTTCCTTTTGTAGGGAATATACAAGCAGCAAGTGCTTTGAACATTATTAATCAACCTCTTTATTAGGGTGGCACCCCCTGATATATCCTTGGTATGAAGTGTCCTTATATCCTCCATCCGTTAATAGTTTCAAAAGCCTCGGTAGACGACTGGGACTCTCATAGTGTTCACAGTTCGTGTCACTGCTCTTGTTGTTTAGTTCTAAACCTAAGCCCCGAGTTGGCTTTGATTGATTATGGCTGACAAATAACTCTAAATATAATCATACGACCAATAAATAATTCATCCCTCAAATTTGGCTTTTAAATTTTGAATAATTGAAAGTCCGCATTCATTCTGACTAAACAGATTTGTATGAATAAAATAAATCAGAAGTTTTATATGATTTAATCACAATCCAGTATAAATAATCTAACCAAAATGTAAAATGTGTTATGCTAAAATAACAGTAATCCAAATAAAATTATTCATAGTTATGCTTTATAGTTCAACAATATATAGTTTTGATTGGGTAAGTCAGTCTTAGAATGAAGTGCATCGAGTGCTAAATATACCTATAAACACTTGGAGGCTGTGAATTTCTACCACTCTTTATCTTATTCGAGAGTTTCATGATTATTGGGTTGAATCCACTATTTTACGAATTTGAATCTCCAAATTAACTTAAAATCCCAAATCTTAGTCTTGGAAAAATTATGTTTATATGAAGAAATATAAAGATAATAGATAATAATAGAAATTAATCCTGTGGGGGATTGTGATTTGGACTTCAGGAAATTTGATTTCCCGCAGGTAGGGAACGAGGAACGAGAAATAAATTTGAAATTTAAAATAATTTTCCACCTTAGGTTTATATCTATTTTTCAGATTTATAGCCTTCCCATTTGTTCCACTGTTAAAATTAAAATAATTTGATAGTTTCAAACAATTCAAAAACATTTTTGAATAGTCAGGAAGAGGGACAAAAACTTTGATTTGGTTGCATTTATGTAATAGACCTGTGTTTATGCAAATAAGTTTGCTAATTGTATATTTTGTGCATTATTTGATATTTAAAAGTCACTTTTATCATTATTTTCTGCTAAAAATATGCTTTCCAGTCTTAATATATTCAGAGATAAATATTTCCCTCAATTATACGTAGTGTGGTCATGTTATTTAATGGCGCTCAGTTGTGTTGTAAGTTAGCTATAAAATAAAATCAATTGAAGTTTTTGGTACCCTTCTACTTAATGGAAAACAAGGTTAATTTAAATTTAGTAAATTAATAATATATTTTATAAAAATGAAATACATATGTGACATTTCTAGACAATACTTAGTTATAACCTTTTTATATATTTTTCCGAAAAATCCAGGAATATAATTTTTCCCTCCCAAGTTTCGTTAGCAACAAATTTCCCAAACTTTTTCCCGAAGTTCGGGATCCCGCAGAGCATTATAGAAAATACAAATAATGTTAATATTTTTTTTATAATCCATTCCTTAAAACATTCTTACATTCAGTTAAGTGATGAATTACTGGTCTGGGGCCAGGTTGTTACGTTCATCTTATCATAGTTGGTTCTGAACCAGTATTAAGTCTTTAAAACAAATTTTACTTAAAAAAATGTATTTTGATGCTTGAATTTGAAATTTTCTAAAATCCTCAAATCCCAAATATACTCAAAAGGATTTTTATATACTCACAGCTTTTAGGGCCCCATCCCTACTTCTTATATGTCATTTGTTCGACTATATCTTACTACTTGCTTTGTTGGTCGAATGGTCAAAGGCATCACTCGCTCAAATAGACAGGAGTGTCGATGGCTTGAAAATTGGGGTTTAAATCCCGGTCATATGTACTAAAAGTGGTTTGTCTAAATGCTTTCCCACTCTCCCTCCACACAAATGCGCACACACTTCTTCTAACTAGTCCCTTGTGAGGTATTTAAAATAATGTTATAATTTTAAAACTTATCAATTATGCAGTAATACAATTACTAAAACGGATCTAATATTTTTTTATGTTTGAATTAACAAAAAAGAAAATAATAAATTAATTGATTAAAATACAATCACATTTTTGGAGTTCCAATTAAAATAATAGTTTTTGAAGCTTTCAAAAAGTAATTTTATTTTGTGTCTAGTCTGGATTGTAACCAAGTTATTACAGTTCAATGAGTGTTTATTGAAAAATATTGGCAACACTGCTATGTAAACGTCTTAACATAATTTGATAGGGCTTTAATTATTATTATTAAGTAAAAATCCATTAAATAAAATGGCAGACATAAAGTATAAAACTAAGCTAAAATATAGATTTTTTAAAACAAAGGCAAAGGAACATTTTTGGTTTCAGAGGGTTTAAATGGAAATCTCTTTCTTAAATTATTCGGGTGTTTGGTGAAACTTTGTAAGTAAGATGGATCCGTTCAATTGTAGAATCTTAGGTGTTTCTAGATGTTCTCTATAGGAGGTGTTCATGGTTAAATAGAGGTTTATATTCGCCCACATTTAAGTTACACGGTCCACTTTTAGGCATTTTGAGGTTTCCACCAATAACACTTGTTTGGTCATTAAATGCATAACCTTCGCTATTCTCTTCCATTCTAACAGTTTCCTTAGATAATATTAGTAATGGTCGCCTGCAACGATTACAACAAATTCACAATGGTAATAATGTCTGGGTAAAGGACATTATATACCATCAGACAAAGTTTGGCTTAATTAATTGTATCCATGGACTTGCCTGCTCCTACACCACTGGTTAAAAATACTAAAACAAAATTACTCAATTAATGTTTTATATTTATAAGGAGGTTGAGGAAAGGTGGATAGAAACATATAAACAAACACATAAAGATCGACCTCATAAAGCGAAAAGAGGTTTTCCTTATATAGAGATATTTAATAAATATTTTGTAATGTAACGATCGTAAAATCTTAGGAATCTATAAAGAACCCAAACTAATGAAATTGTTATCAACTAGTGTAAATATTGTATCTTGAATGTGGTAGTTTGTAAAGACAGTTGAGTGTGTGAGTGGTCAGCTCCGACTGGCGAGGTGTGTGGTGACTGTCTCTTGTTCTCTCTAGGCCCCAGCCTCTATGTCTCCGGCCCATCTGCACCAGTATGCTTCCACCTTGAGCCCAGGGCAGCTGTCCGAGTCTCTCCCAGCTAGCCAGGTTCGTAACTACTGTCTCTTCACCCTTCACTCTTCTGCACGCCTCCACTCCCACACCTTCACGTGTAGTTTGGGTGTCAAGTAGATTCTAGTGTTGGAACGTTGAGAACACTGCTTTTAGAGGATTTACTAAAACTACAAACATAAATAAGTGCAGCTGTTGTACATTTTATGTTTCTGTATAAACAAAACTAATTTTTGAATTAAAATGTGTGTATAAATCATTCTAATATAAAATCAACCTTAGAACCTGTTGTGAACTGATTTTATTTTAATTAGTCAATTAAATGATTTAGCAAAGCCTAGTAAATCTATTTTATTAAAGAGGAATGGTGAATGCTTGTAAACTGACCGCATTATTATAAATAATTGACTTTTAAATTGAACATCGTTTTATGTCACTGAGAGAAATGACTTTATTTATTTTTATTCCCTATTAACGGTGAAAGTTAACTGTTGAATTGTACAGTTAACATCTTGATCAACCAACTAGCTGCTTGTTTACATGCAGATGGAGCACTTCAGGGGCGTATTGTCCGTACACAGTGACAAGTAAAAAAAAGAGGGATTCTATTTTGAGCTAATGTTGTTGCACTAGGATGCAAATTAATGAGACTAAGTTCACAAGGCAGCAACTGTTGGAAAATAGAGCTGTACCACTTTGGTTTAACAGCACAAATAATAATCTTGGTAGATATTAACCTCGTTTAAATGGTAGTATGGTAGGTGTTCCTTGTCTTCTGAAAGTCATTAGTGGGGTTGATGTCAAAGTAAATTTTCAAACTCTGCGTATTCATGGCCTTCTGTGTGACCCACCAGCTCAAATTATAGAAATGAAAACCGTCCAGGCTTTTGGAACTGATGTTACTGAGCTCTGATTCCCAAAATCTCATAGAATCTTAAGGGAAAAAAGAATGTAAGAAACGGCCAGCAGAGATAAATTATACCTGCAACCTTCATCCATCCCACTGACTTTATAATTTCATTGATGGTTTCCTGCCAACTCTCCAAGATCTCAGGCATCAGTCACGGGAGGCTGAAGGGGTGGAGGGGGTACTTAGCTCCTCACCCTACCTTCTCTCACGACACACACGTATACGAAGTACTGTTTTTATAGAGGTGAGGAAAACTCGGGAATTTATCCATTCCTGTAAGTCTGGCGGGATTGGCTACTTTCCAAAATGTTTTGAGCAGGAAACAAAGCACACGCACTTCGTGTTCCAGACGGTTACTTCCGACTCATCACTGTTAATCTCTTTTGTAGATGGTCTTCTTTTTTCATGTAGCATATTTAGGGAAGGGTGGTTGCGAGAATTTTACCACTTTTGGTGAGACAAATGAGTTGTTATACCATGACTAGTTGTGCTCTGTCTATCAACAGTTATTTGTTAGATTCAGAAAGCGAGAGGGCTTGAAAGATTTGGGGAAGGACAGAGGTAAATTCTACTATACCATCGTTTGGGGTGTGAAAATAAAGGGGAGAGGAATTAGCTTTTCAAGGTCATATGTGCCACTTCATACAGGGAGTAGAGATTAAGGGATGTCATATAGAATATTTAAGGTTTGTAAAACTATAGATCCTTTAAGAAGTTTCAAACCTAAAAAACATTTAAGGCATATCAAATATAATGAACTCTAAGAGGTTTCACACCCAGAGAATCTTTGAAGGGTGTCATATCTAGAGAAGATTTAAGGGGGTTTCAAACCTAGAGAATATTTAAAAGATTTTAAACATAAACAACATTTTATGAATTTTAAACCTCTAGAATATTTAAGGGGTTTCAGATTTAGATAACATTTAAAGAGCTTAAAGCTGAAATAACATTTTAGGGGTTTCAAACCTCGATAACATTTTACACTTTCAAACTTTGAGAACACTTAAGAAGTGTCACTACCTTAAAGTAAAGTCATGTGTAAACTTTAACCCATGCTAAACTTTCAACAAACCCATATTGGTAGTCACGCAGTTCTAGGTGTCAGTACCTACACCGTTGGTGTACATATGTGGATAGATTGGAGTAGAATATGTTGCAAAACAAACTATTATTGTTCACATTTCTAATAAATACTGGAAGGAATGTTGTCAGTTAAGTAACTATGTTATGAAATTGTAATAAAGCCTCTTAGTGCTTCAAATAAGAAGAACTAAAATTAAAAAGAGTCGTTAGATTAAATAGCCAAGCTATTATATTTGTTAGTTACGGTTATAGTCGCATCTCAATATCATATTCTTTAAATTGAAAAATAACACCTTGACACGGGAATCAAACTCAGGACCTTTGGCTTAGTACGCTAATGCTCTAACCACTGAGCTATCCAGGAGTCGTACCATGCCTAGGGTTATTCTTCACTCATATTTTAAGGCAGATTCTGTAATGGACGTGCAGAAATTGTCAGCTACATAATACGAGTGCTCATTTAAGATCACACGCTATCGGATAACACAGACCTTGACTCGAGAGGGCTTTATGCTGCCAATATAACAACGACAATTGTACAAATGTGCTTATCATGGATAGTTCGGTGGTTAGAGCATTGGCGTAATAAGCCAAAGGTGTCGGGTTCGATTTCCGTGTCCATGTGTCATTTACCAATTTAAAAGATTATGATGAAGAGCAGTTAGTTTGGCTTTGTACATTTATTATGATCATCTCTTAGCAAATTAATTGATCATGTTGCCACTATTCTACATATATCAAATCCATGCTGTGTCTATGTGCCCTTCTACCTCCCAATACCCTAGATAGCAGGAATCTGGTGTGCATCCTATGGAACATGACATCTTCATGAGAAAAACCCAAGATGGTGGACACAACTTACAAATTGATTCTTTGACAATTGAGATTTAGTATGAGTGGCATGGGTTATGTGATCATTAAGAGAAAAATACTTAAATTGAAACATTCAAAATAGTGGACAAAATCTCAATAACCTGTCAGAGACATGATCACAAATCGTGCATTCTCCTTTTATAAAAAATCTAATAATAGATAAAAACAATAGTGAACATACTTCACACACCAAAAACTGAAACTGTGTGTGTCGGAGACAAACCTGACCTGTAGTGCTAAGTAAAAGTCATGCTTGTCAAAATATAAAGTTTGAACTCCTTTAAAAATGTCACACTCTAGCTTGCTCGCAAACATTGTGATAAATGGGATTTAAAACTAAATTCCAAATATTTAAAGCTATGCATTTCATAATTACATTATTTTGCCATAAAATCATAAAATTACTATGGTAAGGCAATCTAATTTTCTTCTAGAATTGTGCTAAGCTAATTGGTTTGAATACATCTTCGACGCTCTTATTACATTTATTAACATGTTATCGCCAATTTTGTATTGTCCCAATCGACTTGGTTGATCTTTATGTTGTGTGATCTTGTACAGGCAGCAAAGGGGCGTTTTTAAAGCAAGAAGTGTTATTCTCATTACTAAGTTGGTCTTAAGGTGGGTAACATGTGGGCATATCCAGCCTTGACATTTGCCAGGCAATGTGTGTAACATGTGGGCATACCAAACCTTGACATTTGCCAGGCAATGTGTGTAACATGTGGACATACCCAGCCTTGACATTTGCCAGGCAATGTGTGTAACATGTGGACATACCCAGCCTTGACATTTGCCAGGTCATGTGTGTCTGTGTAAGCATTCTAACTATGGGGGTAGGGTAGGCCTACACAGGATGATGATATAATAAATGTATTACTACTTATTTGAAGGAAGATTGGAAAACCTTTTAGTAAAAACACTTTCTTGACGTTATCTATCTGTGACATCATAGCAAGCAGAGATAAAATTTACCATTCTAATGAATTTACATTTTATTTGGTGGGTTTTAAAGATATAACATCGAAAAAATACATACATTATTTTGAATAATTTTTACAAACACTTTTTTTTAATTGTCTACAACTCAGACTATTTGGTTTACTTACAATAATTTCTTATAATTATCTTCCTGCCAGGATGTAGACGTATATGTGACTCTAGAATAGTAAACAAGAAAATGGTAATTTTGAAATGTATTTTATTGTTGTCAAGGCGCAAATAGTAGAATGGGTGTTTATACTCTTCAGCAGAAGAGGGTAAGTTTTATCATTTTTAAGCATGTAAAATAGAGGCCTCGCAGGGTGAACTGCACATTTTATTCCCTCTCTTTCTATTTCCTACATTGACATCTAAGTGTGATAGTACTTATGAGTGCCTAGGTGCATCAAAATAGCTTGAAATCCCCAAGTACTTCCTGCAGGGATTCCCATTCACTGGAAAAAACAGACTTGAAAGCCCACTGATGATATGGGTAGTATTGTCAATGTATGTAAATATAATATATATATATTACAATAATAATAATATGAATATATGCTAGGGTACTTTAATAACAATTTACGTAGCTTCTACCACGCTACCCACACAGATGAGCATGTAAAATAAGGCATCATTCTTATCTATTCTAGTTTTCCGGCGACGAGGAGATCGGGACTCAATTCTGGTTGGATGTACTTAGTTGCTTTTACTTTTGATTTTATGTTTTTCCACCTTCTCCTTTATGCTAATGTTGGTGCACTTTCTCTAAAATATATATCTTCTTTCTTCAAACATTCATTCTTAGTATAATTAATATATATATTTGTACAGTCTGTACTGTTACTGTCTGTACTGTATAAGTTCAGCGCTATACTAAATACAGGACGACACCTGTCCAGTTTCCTTTGCGAAACTGACCTATTCCATTCTAGTGTTTAGTACAGCGCTGCACCTAAGGCGTACCCACTCTGATCATGAAACTGACCCTAAGACGCCGTGGTAAACAACTATCAAACAAGGGCGTAGTTTTATTTGAAAATTTGAGGGAAACAATGTTTTGTAACGATAAATTGATAGTTTGATTTAAGACTTCTTTCACGCAATATATTTATCTAAATAAGTATACAAGGTCTCAGCTTTCGACATTTATTAGTTTTGAAGCTCTCACATCACAGAACAAACAACATATTTTATTTTATTAAAATACAAACTTCTTTTCCCAATTATGATAATGACAATAAGAAGAATTAAATTTCGAAATGGTATTATATGTGCCCCTAGAAGCTATAGAAGGAGAAGAGAGGCAATCCCCCCTTGACCTTTTATTTTCCCCCCATACTCCCAGCACTGAATCAATCCTGCCTGTGAGAGCTATACCTTAGTTTTAGCTTCTGTGGTGCTGACTGACAGCTCACAGCTGACTTCTGACGGCTTTGAAAAGCTACCAGACCAAATTATGTATCCCTACGCCGAACCATATGATCTGCAAAAAACAAGTCTTTAGCAGTTGTCACTTCTGACAGTCAAAATTTAGGTATATATCTAAATGTTGACTGTCAGAAGTCAGCTGTGAACTGTCAGTCAGCACCAAAGAAGCCATGGGG
>CABFWO010001898.1:102915-145930 GCA_902155825.1 Timema genevievae
CCTGTGAGAGCTAAGCATGTAATTCATGTTCCCTAGCACTGTTCCTCTCCTTCCTGTGAGAGCTAAGCATGTAATTCATGTTCCCTAGCACTGTTCCTCTCCTTCCTGTGAGAGCTAAGCATGTAATTCATGTTCCCTAGCACTGTTCCTCTCCTTCCTGTGAGAGCTAAGCATGTAATTCATGTTCCCTAGCACTGTTCCTCTCCTTCCTGTGAGAGCTAAGCATGTAATTCATGTTCCCTAGCACTGTTCCTCTCCTTCCTGTGAGAGATAAGCTTGTAATTCATGTTCCCTAGCACTGAGTCTCTCTTGCCTGTGAGAGCGTTTCAAGTTCATTCTATCCGCATTTAATTATTTTTCTTAACAGCTTGTTCTACCATAATTCAGTTTATATGTATATGTACGAATTAGGATGGTGAGCTAGGGAAGAGGAAGGTTGAATTTAGAGGAAGTGGAAAAACATTTAGGAAAAACAAATCTCACTACACCCAACCAGGATTCAAACCCTGATCTCCCCATCATAAGCAGTCTAGTGTACTGTGAGTGCATTTAATTATATAATTAAATATAAATTAGGAAGGAAAAATATAGTGGGAATCCACCCCCACTTGTGTGGAAAAAGAGTAAGTAACCATCGAGGAAAATCACCCTCAATCACCAGCCTAGAATTTGAATCCTGATTTCTTAGTCACCAGCAGTAAACGATACTAGATGACTCGACATTTAGTCCTGATTGTCTTTCCAGAAAATATCAATATAAATTGAATCAATGTGTCTCACTATCTTTTCAGGTTATACACATATATATTAATTATTCTAATTGGCTAGGGATGAGGAAGGTAGTATTCAGAGGTAATCTATCTACATTTGCGTAGAAGGAGATTGGGAAACCATTTAGGAAAAACCCGTAGTGGACCCAACCGATATTCGAATTTTGATCCCATCATTGGTTGTCCACTATAATATAAGAGTGACATGTTATACTTTGCGACCACTGATGAATGTTAAGATAAGTTTTAAATGTTACATAACCTGTTTATTTGGTTATTCTTACAAGTGGTCATGGGGTCCTAGGCGTCACTCTTGCAATATACTAGATTTCTGGTGAAGTAAAGGTTGGGGTTAATACCAGCTGGATTTACTAGAGTCTGTTCATGATATATTTTTACTTGGATGACAGTTCAAAAAATCATATGTTTAGGTTTTGGGTTGCCAACACTTGTAAAATGTCACTGTTTTGTTGTAAATGTTAAGTTATTTTAGTTACATGTTGTAGTTTACATTTAAAATAATATAAACTTAAATTTTCCCACACTATTTCAATGATTTTAATTCCCAATTCGAAACAATATTTTAAACATAGTTAAAAGTACTTATTCTTCGTCTTGGAATGTTATCTATGATGTGTAATACAGTACATACATTAAAACCTTTTAATACAGGCATCAGATTTACTTGGAAAAGAGAAAATACTTGTCATTTTTTATATAGGTAATAAATTATTTTATGATTATCTTATTATATTTCGAAATATTTAACTAAATAAAATATTTTTATCCACTGCCTAGGTGCATCTTTGTAAAGAACTTGTTTCTGTCATGTTCAACCACATGGTTTAAATTTGTCGGTCGCCATTTTAAAGTAATATTAATTAGAAATTTTTTTGAAAGTGACGTGAATAATATTTTTTTTAAGTGGAATAAAATGATAAATAAGCTTTGTGCCCGACTTCAAATATATAATATAAATAACATCGGCCTAAATTACTGTGGTTAACTATCACATTCATACATTACCATATGTTTTAATTACAGCTATCCAAAGTGATACATGTCAACAGTTGGCGTAGGGATATATTAGGGACTATTTCTAGTTACTTTTTGAGTTGTCATCCAAATAAACTTAGGTCGTGAATGGATTATAGGTGTGGCTCTTTTCCTAAAGGCTAACCCAATCTTACTCCATGCAAATGTTGGTACTTTTCCTTTGGATTATAAGATCCTCATCGAAATTCATATCTGCCAACACTCGGAGGAAAAAAAAACTAAAATATTTGCAATACAGACAGTAGAAATTAGTAAAACTGCCAGATTGCCCAAACTTTCACAAAATGGCCTTAGACTTGTTTGGTTTGTTTTTTTTACTAGAAGAAAGAGATTGTTTTTAGTTTAAAACAAATATCAAAACTTTATGATTGACAAAAGTGTTTATTTTCTCCATTCCAATAAAACAGATAATTGCCGCCTTACGCTTACATGTTGCTGACATTTGAGTGTCATGGTGGAAATGCACTCTCCCTCAAATTAAATTTCTGAGTACGTTTCTGAGGGGTGAGCTAGAGACAGACAGGATTCTCACTTTGTATCGTTCACCAATTTGTTATATAAATGCAAAAAAAAAACCACAAAAAATAGTATATTAAAATATCTGTAAATAGTGGCTAAAACAACATTCATCGAACAGCTTAATATTACCTATTGTAGTGGAAAGAGCCGAACTCCCATTCATTCAAACTCCTGTATATGGTTGTTGACTGATGAATTTAAAGTAAACCCTATCCCCCTCCCCCATACTGAGAGTATCAGGATTTGTTTTACATAGACAGCCGCAAATAGAGGAAATACCAATAATCGTCTTGAAGGGGAAACTTGCGATAATATTGCCCCGGGTAAAAACCGATGAACTATTCATAACTAATTGGCTGGTTACAATAACTTAAAATGTTAGGCCTGTAAATAATTTGTTTTACAAAAATGGTACAACGATACCTAATTTTTATAATCACATTAATTGTTTAAAAAGAAAAAAAAAAATATTTTATATAATTTCCTTGATATGTTTTTATATAATTAAACATTCATTGTAAAACTCATTATTTGAAATTTGATTGATGGTTAGCAATAAATATTTAAACAATCTTCTCGATATTGCTAATTTCTATAGATATAGAAAAAAAAAATCTAGTGAATAATTATTTGTATCATAGTTATTTAAATATTCCTTCTTACAGATTAGCCTGTATTTTCAATACTGACAACCTATCTCCCGCCAACTCTTAAATGTTATGTTTAGAAGGGACATTGTCTAATTTGGTCATTTTAACTTTCTGTGTGTAGATCAATCAAAATACATCATCAAATAGGACTAATAGCTTTGTTAGGCTCTCCTTTAAAGCTACCCCTTTAGCTCCAAGCCACAGATGATTAATTGGTCATTATATACAGGTCATTATATACAGGTCATTATATACAGGTAACATATATCTTTACTAACTATTAGGACACACAAATATTTCCCCTTGAAGCAATCATCTAAGAACTGCAATTAAAGTCAAATGGGAACTTAGAATTTGTGAGCGAAAGAAATTCTGTATTTTTTTCTCCCCTTCCTCCTTCATCGTTGGTTGTTTCATCTCGTTATAAAAAGCGGGCGTGTGAGATATCTGGTTACTTCACATAGTGGATCAGAAGAACTACACACTCATTTAAAATGAAACTTTATTCATGTAGTCTACGGCGAATTCTGCTCCTTATCATTGAATTTAATATTCGTGAATATTTATAGCCTCAATATCTGATCATCCTATGACATGAGACATTCAGTCTGTTTACAAAACTAGATTACCTAATTGTACATATTCATCCTTAAGAGCCTGCATCACATGCCCATCAACTCTGTAACAGTCGGCTAGAAATAGTAACTTTACAAGAACACAATTGAACGTGGATCATTTCTGATTAAACATTAACTGAGATAAAGAATTAATAGATGTTCCAATTACTGTACATTGTTGAAATATTAAATGATATTTGGATGAAAACTGCATTGAAAAGATTGTTTTTGACCATTTTAAAATGGCTTCACAGCTAAGTAGTGTGCACATATTTTTATTGTCTTAATAGAGACATAGTGTAATTATTAACAAGAAACTTTGTCGCTTTGTCCCCCATCGGCACAGCGGAAAATTTCGAGTAATCGTTTAAATACAAATGCACCGCACACATTTCTGTCATATCTTGGTTGTTTCGTTTCCCTTTTACTCTCATATCTCGCGCGAGCCGGGAGCTGAGTTGGGCCTGCTATGATGAACGCTCTTAATACATAATGTGAAGAAAGCTTAGCAATAAACAGTTTCTCTATGCCAGCGGCTAAATTCAGCCAAACTTTAAAATAAAACACACATTAAAATTCTGAATATAAGCAAAACAAGATCTAAACCTTTTAACTTTTTTTTTTTTTTATTTTGCGCTTGTGGCTAACTTGTTTGCTTTCCCCACAGTTGCAGTTGGCCCCCCTATCTGCAGAACTGTCCAAGGAAGAGCTGCACTCCGTTACAACAGGTGGTGACAGTAGTGGTGCGGCGAGTCCACTCACTGCGCGTTCACTCAGACTAGAACGTGTTGCTCAGGCGCTCGCACAGAGTCAGGAGGAGCTGAGAAGGTAGGTACACTCTACAAACATTATTAATTTAAATAAAAACACCTGGACACTGGAATCAAACGTGAGACTTCTGCTGTTTCATTGAGACAACTATATTAACCATTATTTTCATTTAAAGAGCCGTGTAATCGATATAATTAAAATTAACTTTAAATATGTTTGGATAGTCATTAACTTTATAAAAGTTTGTAAAACCACATCTCACAAAATTGTGGTGCATGTAGGTTGTATCAAAAATCATGATATTAAAATTGATTCTACAGGGTGTCTACCATTCAGGAAAATCCGAGAAAACAGGAATTAACTGGGAATTTGAAGGGAATGGTCGGGGGAAAAAACCAGGAACATGTCGGGAAATTTGGTAAATTACAAAAAAATCTGGGATAAGGTTGTTTTACTCAAAATATGAAATATAATAACCTCTAAATTCAAATTTTTATATTTTTTAATTCATTATTAATTTGTACTTAATAAATTGTTTTGTCCAGACTATATAGTTTATCTGTAAGTTTTGTAACAACTTTCTTAGCGTGTATTTATATATTTTTAGACTTTTCATCAACTTATGTGTAGCCAAGTTGAAGATGAATTATTGATTTTATGTTTAATGTTCATATTCTGACGTATAATTTTTACTAGAAATAAATCGTAATCATATATTTTGTCTTGCAACATCACTTTATTAAATCTACCAACTTAGTAACTTTATTAAATTAATTTCTCATATATATTTTGAGAACAATATATCTAAGTCTTAACTTTTAATTATATCCACTCCTTACTTCAAACCATTCTTAAAATGTTTTTTAAATGAATAGTTAATTTGGTATAACATTAACATGGTGAGCTTAAGTCCGAGCTTTGATTATATTAGTATAATTATAGTATTGGCGTTTCTACAATTTTATAATTTGCACAGAACTATTACAATTTCACTAATACCTGTAATGTATTCTAATATACTTTACATTAGAATTTTATATTGTTTTAAACTAGTAATAATTAATTGGAATAACAAATATTATTTGTTATCATCTCATTGTTTTTTCAAGAAACAAATGAAGGCAGTGATATTATCACACGAGATATTTCTTCTTTTCCCCTTCAGTGTGTTTTATTGTAAAAACGTATAAAAGTATTCCAATAATAAATGAGTGTAGAACAAAATTAGTTTGTTTAAAAAGTTCAACCTCAATATTTGTTAAATGTTTGTGGTGAGTGCTAACTTTATTTTCTCCCGTCCTCGCCATACAGACGAGCAGGCTCGCCAGCCATGCAACCTCCTGCCAGCCTTGTGCCCAGGTTAACACTCTCACTCTCTATCACTCTCCTATTTGTTGTTTTCACTGTCTGATGTTGTGCACATCTTCGTTACAGTGCATGCAATCACATCTTTAGTAGTACATGCTGTTTAGCTTTAGTTTGGTCATTAATCGTAAGAAGTGTTACATGTCGATTATAACTGAATATATTGTATGAAATAAAACACATTAACCTAAATTAGATAAATATGTTAGGGTTGTAGAAACACAAAGTACAAATAAAGTAAAACGCATATCTACATACACCTATATATATCTATTCTTTTATTGCATCTTCCTATGGAAGTAGTAATATTAGTAGTATTGGTAAAATTTAGTACGCACTTGGAAACATTGTTGGTCAGCTTTTGCCCAACTGTTGCCCAACATAGGAAATGGATTGTTGGCAAACATTAAAGAAACACTGTTTCGCGTCCAGAGGAAACAGATTGTTGTCCAACATTAAAAAAACATTGTTTTGCATCCAGACTACGATGATGAAACATTTGCTCCCTGTACAGAGGAAACAGATTGTTGTCCAACATTAAAGAAACACTGTTTCGCGTCCAGACTACGATGATGAAACATTTGTTTCCCGTACAAAGTTCATTTGAGTGAAAGATGTCTATTGAGGAGGATGTTGATATGGCTTGTGCTTTTTACGAGCATGTAGTTATGAGCTTTTCAAGAAGAACGAAGAAGAAAACAAGATTGGGTCTGTAAAGTGATTCAAAATTGTTAATACTATGCAAATAAGCTTCCGACAGAACTGAAGCTCGAAGACGGCAGAGGTTTTAGGAACTTCCCTCGCATGTCTCCTACAAATTATGAAGTTATTTTTACAAATGGTTGGTCCCAGGATAATGAAAAGAGATTCATGATTTCGATTAGCAATCTCACCTACTAGCCCACGTTGCTTGTTGTCGGAAATGTTGGCTGACATTTTTTCTTGTAACCCATTTGAAATGGATCATGGGAAACATGTTTTCCTGCTGGGAAACACAAAGGCAACATGAAATAATGTTACCCAACAGTTGGAAAACAGTTGAGGAACACTTGGCCAAATTTTTCCCAACTGTTTCTAAAACAAGGGTAACATGTTGGATAACTTTGATCTAATTTTGTTTCAAAAACCAGACAAATAATGTTATTTTGAAATAATATAGTTTTTTGCAGGCTCTGAAATGTTTCAATTGCAGTGTTTGATTTATTATTTTACTAACTGAAATAATGGTAATTTAGTTTTTATTTTAATATTTGTATTCCTTGACCAAAGTGTATTGTAGTCATCATTTACCCTGGGAGGTGGCAGGCTTACCTTGCTTGGTTCCATTATGGTGTAGTTGATAAACAAGGTCATAGTGTAATCAATAAACACACAGTGTAGGCCTACATAACTAAATATTTTTTAAAAATTAAGGATTTTATTTGGGTATTTTTGATGGGAAAAAGGACAAGGAAAAAAAATTCTATTCTACCATAATTTTGGTCCAGGAAATTATTTATTTAAAGTCTATAAAAATATATATTTCCTGTGAAAACTCTGTTTTAGCTTGATCTCTGTCTATAAGTTCCGAATATAAATGCACCATTTGCCTCTATTCACTTAATTCAAGCACTTACCACTTAGTTTATTTGTTTTTCAAGGTCACAACATACACTCACATGAACGTTCATTAAAATATTTTGATGTTCTATTTAGGGGATAGTGGATGTGATATTTTGAGGAATGTTGGACATTAAATGTTAGTTGTGTCTGGTAAATAATGTGTAAATTACCCTTATTTACTGTTATATAAACTTGGCCAATTGTTTTTAATTACAAGTAGTGAAGAAAAAAAATATATCTTCACTCTGCATGCTTCTTCAAAATTTATGAACTTAGGACAAATGTAATTTTTAAAAAAAACTTGTCTCCTCTGCTTTTAAAATGTGTTCTTTTTCCATCTCAACCACTGATTTTAGTCTTAGAGATTACTTTCTCCTTTCTAGAAATGGATTAAAGAATGTTCTAGTATTCAAAACATCATATTACTTAATATTGGTTTGTTGTGCATTACTGGAATACTCAAAGTAACATGGTATATGATATATATATATATATATATATACACTTTAACAGTTACTTAGTAACTGAACAACACAATCTAATACTTTGTTTGCCTTGGTTGAATATTCATTGTTGCGAAAAATTAGCACAAATTCTCTCTTGCCTACACTAGGACACAAACTTTAATAAAACAAAATAAATCAGCACTTAAGTAAAATGACTCAAAATAATTTAAACTTCAAATAAAATTGCCCATTAATAGATTAAATAAATGATTCAAAATTTGGTTGGCGACTAAATTATAAAATATATTTCTAGATATATCAACAATCAAAATGAAAATATGAAAAATTGAAACAATCCTCAGAAATAAAAGCCAAAAATAAGAGGTTTAAAAAGTACAACTTTATAGTTTATCAAATTGAAGTTGTTTATTTATTTTTCAGAAAGTGGTCCAATTTTTAAAATTGACCTGATGTTATTTTGTTGATAGCAGTTTGTGTGTACACGGCCATTATTGAGTAATGTGCTGAGCATTTTGTGCCTGTGTTTGTGTTGGTTTGATATTGTGTAGACTAGAGCGGGACTCCATTGCATCATCAACCACAACTCAACATTAATAACAACTTGCTAGTTTGACACAGAGAGTGTTAGCTCATGGCTCTGGGAGATTCTTGGTTCACTGGAACATATCATATCCAGCTATCAGCGCGGTTGCATTTGGTTCTCATTGGCAACGATGTCAAGGTTCAAATCCCGGCCTTCGCGCTGTCTCACACACACACTTACTCGTACATGCACTCATATACATTCACTCACTCATACATGCACTTGTGTATACACTCAATCATACATGCACTTGTGTATACACTCAATCATACATGCACTTGTGTATACACTCAATCATATATGCACTTACTGTATACACTCAATCATACATGCACTTAATTGTACATTCACTCACTCATACACCCACTCACTCACACATGCACTCATATGTGAACTCAATAATACATGCACTCAGTCATACACTCACTCCTTCTCTCGTCCTATTACTATTTTTCAATATCATCGTAAAACCAATCAATTCTTGCTTTTGTATCGAACATTTCCTTTATATTTTAAAAATATGTTTTATGAACAAATATTATAAAAAAATTAAACCACTGAAGTTTAAAGTCAAACAATAAGCTAATTAGTGATTTTTAGCTGAAGCTCAATCAGTATCTCTGGTAAATTGGTTAAGGTTGTTATAACTGTACCTGCCCCGAGGTGATATGTTGAGTTGTGCTGTGGATAATGTTGGACCCTGGTTGGTTTGTAGGTTAGGTTAGGTTAGGTTAGTTTAGTAGTAGTTGTGTGTGTGTGGCAGGCCCGGCGGCTACTCCACCCCTCCATCCCCTCTCTCCTCTCGTCACAGCAGTCAAGACTCTCTTCACAAGACGCTCCCTCCTGGTGTCGGCAATATCGGCGCCAATGCGGCAGCGGCAGCCGCGGCTCAGAAGAAGAAGGGCATCAAGTCTTCCCTGGGCAGGTTCTTCAGCAAGAAGGAAAAGGTTAGAGGAACATTTAGTTGACAAGTATCGAGTTCAAACTGAAATAAATAAACCATAATCTGTCTACTTCCAGAATTTGGTTAGTCTTCAAAATAGCATCACATGGCCAAGCAGTTCCTCAAATATGGCGGCACAAAGATAAAACATTTCTCTTCATTTTATGGTGTTATAATCACATAGCAATACATTCTGTGGTCTAGTTGTCGAAGTTCCTGGACACAGATTCATAGATCTCGGGTTTGACTCCCGGTGCTATGTGAAGCAGGGGGTCTAGAACGAGGTCAAACTCAGCCTCGCGAGGGCAAATGGGGCGCTACTTGGTCTATAAAACTGATAATACTGGCCGAAGGGCTCATTATGCTGACCAAATGACACCCTTTTTTCACTAATGTGGCCACTATCTTCGGTAACGGCGGTAGCTGCTCTGTCTGTATAGCTCACTTGTGGGCTAACACCATACTTATAAAAACTGGTTTTCTTATGGAATAATCTTTCCAGTGAGAATTATTATTGTTATTAGCACTGCGTCTTACTACCCATTCAGGTTATACGCACTTACGCTAATATGTAATGGTAGGGTGATTGTGAGATGAAATGGAGGACCTACAGTTTAACGTGGGATCCGAAACCACGGTGGAGGCCTGGGACTCCACACAGTCACAAGCTGTGATTAATACACGTCTTGTCAGAGGTGAAGGAAGGGTTTGGCAATCAGATAAATCTGTGCCGGGACCGAGAATTGGACCCCGAACCACAGAAGTCTGACACCTTACCCCTAGACCGCCAGGTCATCTCCAGTGAGAAAATAATTTATTGATATAAAAATATGCTTTATTTCAAACTGGTTTTTTTTTACATCCAAATGCAATTACTTTAAAACTTACTATCCATTTTAAAACAAATCTGTGATGGAAATGTGTTCTATTTTGTTAGCAGGGTAAAACCAAAGAACAGTCGATGATGGGTGTGTCTCCATGTGACACGACTGTAATGACATTGTCTTACGGTGACGGAGATATGACGGCTGACACTCTTAGTCTCAGTGGGGTGTTGGGGCAGAAGGGAGACTTTGACAGGAGAAAAAAGAAAAAGTGAGTTAAATTACTCTATAACGAAATAAAAGTAAATCAATAATCTAGTCGTCAGGTTTGAATTAAGATTGTTTAAAACTTAGTGTTTACGTGTAAATTATTTAACCAAAGACATACAAACGAGTAATTTAAATGCAAGAGCTAATCTTTTTTTTTAAATGTTAGTATTTACATGAGAAATTATGGGAAGTGTTCATGTTTTAAAAATGATTGTTTTCGTCTTTTAGTTTTGAATCAGAAGACACTGTTTTGTGTACCATGTGCATTCAAATTATTCTAAAGCTATTTAGTTTCAGTTTGGTTTTAAATGGGAAGAATAAGATCTGACTCTTGTGTCGTACGCACAAAAATCAATTATTATTACAATATTTGCCAAGCCACTGTCTACAGCTAGTTTGTACATAAGGAGATCAAAGTTCAGTTAACTGTATCTATTGTTTCACTTTCATCCTTTTCATAATGTTAACTCATCTAATTGGTATAGCCATTGGTTATTTTTCCATATCACATTAGTACCCGCAAATATTAAATGTACTCGACATAACCTTAGGGCATGCAAGAATGTGACTAAGTGGATGCTTTGTGGACACTAGTTTGGGTCATCATAAGTTAAAAGGTGGAGCGATAGTATTCTCAGGACTACACTATCGCTCCACTAAGCATTCACTAACGTTCTTGCATACCACCCTTAGTGTTCTAGTAATCTTGCGGCCCACTAGTTTGCTCCTTGTTTGGTGAAGATATGAGCAGATCAAATAAATGAGATGTATCTTGGAAGCAAAGTTGCGCCAATTTTGTGCTTACTCCAGAGCAGATTTGCACATTTATTGAATCTGGCTTCAGGTGTAAAGTGTTGCGACTCTTAAGAGTTGTAACTTAAAGAAGCATACCAATTTAATAAGCTACTATGGTTGTATATTTTATGATACTTTTTGAGAACAAAACTTGGCCTGGTAGAGATCGATAGAGCTCTTTGTGCACACATTTTTACCGAAGCTATACCCTGTACCTGCAAAGCAAGTTTAATTTTATAACATTTTATAATTTGTGTGGTTCAATTTTCATTTCAACACCTTTGCCTGAATTTAGCTGCAGTGAAACGTGATATTCACACACCTTTATTCTAGAACTAACATCACCATCATCAACAGTTTAGTAAAATGCCTTCATTTATCTCTTATCTTTCCACCATTCTTCTCCTCTCACTAGCACACTATCAGATATCTGCTCCTTACTGATGTTTACACATTATCAATGTTAGATAATACGATGAAAATGTTTCAGGCACGAGCTGTTGGCCGAAGCCATGAAAGCGGGGACACCGTTTGCCCTTTGGAACGGTCCAACAATAGTGGCCTGGTTAGAACTGTGGGTTGGCATGCCGGCGTGGTACGTGGCGGCGTGCCGGGCCAACGTCAAGTCAGGAGCCATCATGAGTGCGTTGAGCGACACAGAGATCCAGCGAGAGATCGGAATTAGGTGAGAGGACCAGTTTACTGTGCCTTCATCTTCCTCTTAACGTTCACTACTATATTAAAATATTATGTATGAATTTATGCACAATTTAGCATGTTATAATATGTCATTTAATAAATAAGATAGAATCGACGACCTGACTATTTCATCGTTGGGAAGATGCGGCATTGAATTATATTAAAATGTTTATAAATACGTGTTTTAGCTACTTTTATTTGTGCTTCATTTTATAAATTATATCATATTTATTTAATGATATTAAGTTCAAGTGAATGAAATATTTTCTATTTTGTATCCAATCCAAAGCTTCGCTTACTAACTCAAATCAATTTTGAATCAAATACAGTAAGGCTTCGCTTTACAGAATTCTGCTAATGCAGCAGTTTTCAACTGTATACATGTTCAATACCATTGCTTGCCTCTTCTAGCATTTTTCAGCATATGGAACACATATTGTTTATCAATACATCCTAATGTCTGACCGGGCGAATGGTAACCAGTCTACTACCCCTTCCTTTTTAATGAACAGGGTCATCACAAACTAAACAAAAAGCTCTACAAAAGAAGATTTTGTAGAGCTCAATGATCTCAGTTAACTCAAGGATGCCCCAAAAAGACGAAACAGAAAAGTTTAAGTGTGTTTAAAATACCGATACTTAAGCCTTGTTTATATTTTAAGACAACATGTTGGCCAACACGATCCCAACGAGTTGTGTTACAATATAAACGCACTCCCAACTTGTTGGGGATGTTGGCCAACATGTTGGTGTTGGGAGAGCCGGTCAGAGCCAACAATCTGTGTTGGGTTGTGTTGGAGATAATAAATGACCAACCCAACATGTTGGCCGACTTTGGAAAGTTCTGCGCATGCGCTATCGAGTTGAACCAGTCTCTAACCTTGGTGAAGCACGTGTTTTATTTTCACATAAGTTTAACTTTTAAAATCGGGGCTTGCATAATTTTGTGATATGATCATGGAATGGCTAATACAGTTAAACTAATTGATTTATATCAAAAGTATTCTGTTCTTTGTGATGTTACATGTGTACAAAGCTATAAACTCCACTTTGCAAATGTAGGAACAACATGTTGGCCAACACGATCCCAACGAGTTGTGTTACAATATAAACGCACTCCCAACTTGTTGGGGATGTTGGCCAACATGTTGGTGTTGGGAGAGCCGGTCAGAGCCAACAATCTGTGTTGGGTTGTGTTGGAGATAATAAATGACCAACCCAACATGTTGGCCGACTTTGGAAAGTTCTGCGCATGCGCTATCGAGTTGAACCAGTCTCTAACCTTGGTGAAGCACGTGTTTTATTTTCACATAAGTTTAACTTTTAAAATCGGGGCTTGCATAATTTTGTGATATGATCATGGAATGGCTAATACAGTTAAACTAATTGATTTATATCAAAAGTATTCTGTTCTTTGTGATGTTACATGTGTACAAAGCTATAAACTCCACTTTGCAAATGTAGGTAATTCATTATTCCCATGTACACACCTTCAACTCAACGTTTAGCCAAAAAAAACAACAACTTCGAACCCACTACCGTTTCTTACTTTTTGTTTTTTTCTGCAACACAATAAATAGAGAAACGGCAAGTAATACGTCGTTATCCATGGCTAGAAATGTGTAGACGGATTAAAAACTAGCGGAGGACCCAGGATGTTGGTCCAACAAGTTGGCGACAATAAACACAAAACACAGCTTACTTTTCCACATGTCTGGTCGTCCAACCTGTTGGGTTCGACTTTTTACATAATAAATGAGGCTTTACTGTTATCGATACTTTACTTTCGATACCACGTCCTTACTGAAGACTAGGTATAATGTGTTCTAATAATGTTTAATGTGTGTGTTTTAGTTGTGAAATTACTGTCCTATTTTTTTCTGGCAAGCGTGTAGCCCTTTCCTTACCAGTGTTTATTGATAACGATATAAAGATATTGAATTTATATAAACAAAAATTAAATCATTTTATTGATAACACGAGCTATTTTACAAATATTGTACGATGATTTTGTATTAGCACAGATGGTACTTTTAACATCCATTGGGGGGTTTATCTTTGAACTATGATTGCATGATTCTGTGACTATTAATATTGATATCTTACAGCAATCCATTGCACCGGTTGAAGCTGCGCCTGGCGATTCAGGAGATGGTCTCACTCACAAGTCCCTCCGCTCCCAAGACGTCAAGAACAACCTTGGCCTTCGGGGACATGAACCACGAGTGGATCGGCAACTACTGGCTCCCCACTCTGGGACTTCCTCAGTACCGCACGACGTTCATGGAGTGTCTGGTGGACGCCCGCATGTTGGACCATCTCAACAAGAAAGACCTTCGTGGCCAGCTCAAGATGGTGGACAGCTTTCACAGGTATTATATTTTGACGGCTAGATTAAAAATAATTTTACTCTTAAAGTTAACAAAAAATCACAAACTATCATGGTTTTGATATAAAAAGTTATTTGGAAGAGGCCGCTTGGCTAAATTATGGTTATGATGATGAGGAATAACCGACACACTTACTCGGGGTTTGCTGGAGCATAAATTTTAATTATAGTTAATTAAAAGCTAGTTTTAACAGTCAACTCACGGTCTGAATGTCACGCTCATTTAGTCTGGTTTGCCGGTGATGAGGAGGTCATGTTTCGACAATGAGTGTGGCTTTGCTAAATATTTTACCACTCCCTCCACACACAAATGTTGATATGTTGTTATTTTTATTATTAGCATCGTCTTACTACCCGTTCGGGTTATACGCACTTAGGATAATGTGTAATGGTAGGTGATTGTGAGATGAAATGGAGGACCTACAGTTTAACGTGGGATCCGAACCACGGTGGAGGCCTGGCATTCCTCACATTCACAAGTTGTGATTAATACACGTCTTGTCAGAGGTGAAGAAAGGGTTTGGCGATCAGATAAATCTGTGCCAGGACCGAGGATTGAACCCCGGACCCTCAGAACAGAAGTCTGACACCTTACCCCTAGACCACCAGGTCAATATGTTGATATGATTCTTCTAAAATTCTACTATATTAGTGTACTTAATTTATGTGTATACAGCCTGAAAGAGCAGTGTAATACTTACTAACTTACTCTCTTGCCTTAAGGAACTTGAAAGCTCATGGCCACCAGAATGTAAGTTTGTAATAATTCAACCCTCTCCTCGGACACCTCTCTCCAGTTATTCTCAACCTCCTTCAAATACATTTTCACGTAATTCTTCCAACAACGTATCGCCCTACCAAAGGGTTAGGTGTCTTGAGGTATCCCAACCAAACTTTGTTGTGCGCGCCTGTCATCGTCCACACGGTCAACATGACCACAACACATGTTTGGGGATACAAACAAACAATGAAGTTAGACCTGTGTGGGTTCCCAAAACTTTCCAATTTGAGTGATAAAAATCCGTAGCACAATTTCCTTCAGAGAGGAAGTAAAACTATCGGTCCAATTTTGATTGTGGCATATAAAATAACCCTGGAAGGTATGGGAAAATGATGCCA
Organism: Timema genevievae; assembly: GCA_902155825.1. Lineage (NCBI taxonomy): Eukaryota > Metazoa > Arthropoda > Insecta > Phasmatodea > Timematidae > Timema > Timema genevievae. The sequence continues at coordinate 118,355 of CABFWO010001898.1, forward strand.
TTATGGCAGTTAAATTTTGGCCAAAGGCAAATATTTGAAGAGTTTTAAATCTAGACCCAAGTTTTTTTTTGTTTTTTTTTTTACCATTTTAAGCCAAAAAATGCCTTTTATTTATAGACTTTAAATAACAAAATCCAAATTTCTATTTAACGAAATCACATTATTTTTACTGTTTTAAGTGTTTTCGTGATTACATTTCAAGATAAGTTTGTATCCCTCTAGTTCTTACCTATGTAGGTTCAATAAATAAATAATATGAATAATTAATAAAATGGCACTAAGGTTAATATTTTCATAAGAGAAAGAACATAAGGATTTAAAAATTAAAGTAACTCATTTTTCAATAAATATTTTTAACTATTTTTAAGTTGAATGATAAAAGTTAATTTTAAAACCAACTTGGATATAGTAATATTGAAATTTAATTAGTATGCATTTATATATTTAAGAAGGTATACAAAAGAGGAATATAAACAAAAACTGGCTTTTACAATGAAAAGAAGAACACAGTTCACATTTTATATTGCTGCTACTGGACAAAGAGGTAATGACTCTTTCTTCAAGAAAATGTATTGTTACTGCCCATAGCCTCAGCCTAGGTTTCATCATAACTCATCAGGAGGAAGTTTGAAACACTCCAAACAACTTCCTGAAAGAGGAAACCAAAAATCACAAAAGGGAGATAAAACGTTCACTTAAAGTTGACTTAACGTATGTGTGATCACGATTCACGTAACTTAACGTAATAACTCGAGCCAAACATCTTCATTCTCGAGTATGATCTGTGATTTTTACTAGTTGTACAGTGATGATCTGTGAATGTTTAGTTTTAAATCGATATAATAAATATCTATTACAAAACTTTTTTGATAAATTTAGCTTTCCTATTATAGTTTAATTATTTTGTTTCAATGTCTGATCACTAGAACTTAAGCTAAAGAGTAAACATTGGTCATAAAACCAACAAATGAGTTACTAAATAGCCCTGTTGACGTCACTCGCATAATGATTGGCTGGCTAGATCACGTGATACCCTTCATGTAATGTTTACTTAAAGTAAAATACCTCCCAGGACATCTCTTACGTTAAGTTGATCGTGATCCCGGCATTAGAGAATGGTAGGACACTTGGATAGGAACTGTTAAAAATAAGGACAAACACTGGAAATTTACATTGAATCAATGAAAGCAAGCTAGGATTGGCTGCTAACTGTTGATTTTCTTCCAGAGGAGTCTTTGTCCCATTGCAACAGTGTAACAGTGACACAGTTCTTTTCATAATAAAATACATATTGCGATTGTTTACTTAAATGAGTTTCTATCCCTCTTTAATGTACCTTCTACCATGTATAACAAAAGAGTATATTAAAATAGGTGTGGGTGTATGGATTTAGCTGTAAATGGTTCTTTCTGTTGCCTGCCCGTCTAAAATGCAGCCATTCACTCGATTCTGACCTTGACTCTGACATAAGCATCTATCAAAGAGAGAAAATTATGTGTACTACTTGATAGTCTTGTAATAAGTCCTTTGTGTTTTTCCGTAACTTCCTTTAATTTACTGAGCGTAGCAAAATTCCAAAGGTCTTTGTTGTGATCTGCCTTATCTTTCCCTCCCGACTGTACTAGAACCCTCGGGAATCATTCTTTAGAAAATGAGATCGGTTTAAAGTTTTATAGGATTGTACAAGGTCATAAGATTTTTTTTATTTATTTTCTTAGAAAATGTAAGTAACATTTTATTGAATAGGACCAGCTTGCAGTACGGCATTTCCTGCCTTAAGAGACTCAACTATGACCGGAAACAACTGGAGGAGAGGAGGAAAGGTTCGGAGAATGAACTGATCGATGTGTTGGTTTGGTCAAATGAACGAGTCATTCGCTGGGTCACTGCCATCGGACTCAAGGTGACATATTACTTACTTTTTCTGGAGATTCATAGAGAAGTGTTGAATACTTTTTTTTTTCAAAGCAAAACCTGCATTTTACCTATTAATCCCTAACTACACCAAAATATTGCAAGACATGTTTTTACGAACTTTTACTCAGCACATTAAAAGCAATATCAAAATATTAAAAAGTTCAATTTATCATTGTTAAATATATTATACATAACATACGCAAAATAAAACAAACTGAAATATTTTTGTGGGACTTAATACTTGATCTTTTATATGCATATGGTCGGTGAATAACTGTCGATTATGTAGGAGTGGGTGAGTAGGCATTTTTTACTTTGAGTTGAGTTTGAATGAAAGTTTTTTTTATCCATACATAAACTATAAATAAGTACAAACATTATTTTTTAGGGTAACTTTTTTTTTTGTGAAAAAATTTATAATCATACAAGTTTGAATTTTTAAATAAATTTAATATAACTGTAGAGTTTTATTTTAACTAGAACAAATCAAATATTTAGGGCTCTATTTGTAATGAGGTGACCTGGCGGTCTAGGCGTAAGGTGTCAGACTTCTGTGCTGGGGGCCCGGGGTTCAATCCTCGGTCCCGGCACAGATTTATCTGATTGCCAAACCCTTCCTTCACCTCTGAAAAGACGTGTATTAATCACAACTTGTGAATGTGTGGAATGCCAAGCCTCCACCGTGGTTCGGATTCCACGTTAAACTGTAGGTCCTCCATTTCATCTAACAATCACCCGACCATTACACATTAGCGTAAGTGCATATAACCTTAACGGGTAGTAAGACGCTGTGCTAATAATAATAATAATAATAATAATAATAATAATAATAATCTACTTGTTATGAAATTATATCTCAAAATTGAATTAAATCAATTAAACCGGGCATTTTCAAGAAAAAGATCAAAAATCCCTAGTTCTAAAACTCGACTCGGATTTGAATTGTCTAGTACTCACACACCCTTATAATAATTATGTTGATTTGATTGAGAATTTACAATAGCAAAACTTAGCACATTTTTATTTAGTAACATCATCAGTCTTTGCCTGCCCCCCCACCCCAAAATTGCCAATAAAAATATAATCATATTTTTATAAGCAATCCAAATTTCCAGTCCCTAAACCAAAGACCGTCGTTAAAAAAAAGTATAGCTTGTGTTTGATCTTTTATAAAATATGCAGAGAGATATCAATATCAAATTCACAATCAAAATAACTGCACTACCTATTTATTATGTGTTATTTGAAAAGGAGGTTGTTTTATATATATGTGTGTGTGTGTAACTGCCACATCTCAAAAGAATAATCAAAATAATTTCATCTCATTTTCAAATTAATAATTAAAAATACTTTTTTTATATTCATATTTACAATTGAACAACATTCTGATTGAATTATCTAAGGTTATTTTGATACAGCCAAACTATCTAATTACCATCCTGTAAAGTTAAGGAAATTTGAATATTATTTTAATTTATTTGTTTAAAAGAAAATGATAAAATTTGTCTCTCAGCTATATTTGTAAACAAAATAAATATTTTAGGCTTGAATAATAGACTATTAAAATATTGTTATGGCAATATTCTCAATTTCAATTTAAACATTTTTAATTTTTATGTTAGTATGGTACTTTCTTGACGTCATTAATTTGTAGACGTACCAAAAAGAAGTAAATTAGTTTATAGGGCAACAATATATATTACTATATATTTACCTCAAAAAAACCCCTAATTTGAACGATGATGTCAATATCCCAGTCATATTTAATTAAATACAACCTGGATAGTATTAATAAGACCTGTGATACCTGTGCTGCAACATTAAACTAAGTAACTTTCTCTGTGCGCAGGAATACGCTAATAACCTCCTTGAATCAGGCGTGCATGGTGCTTTGATTGCTCTCGACGATAGCTTTGATTACAACAGTATGGCGCTAGCGCTCCAGATACCAACACAGAACACTCAGGTAGGTCAAACTTGATTCTATTCCACTAATGTTCACTCATCCTTGGAGGGATGTCACTTTATCTCCTTATTGAGGTAAGTGTGTGTGTGTGTGTGCGTGTGCGTGTGCGTGTGCGCATGTGTGTGTGTGTGTGTGTGTGTAGTGTGAGCAGCCAGTTGGGCTCACAGACAAAGACGTACACTTCGCTCTCTCTCTCACGCTTGTATAAATATGTGGATAGCCCAGACTGGCAGTGAGACGTAAAGCACTGTAAATAATAGTACATCTCTTAATCATTTAAATCAACAAGAAAATGCTGATCTTAGGCCGTTGAGATGGCGAGATAATTACCATACAAGCTTCAACTGCCTGCCATTTCACAGGTAAAGTTAATAGATTTTTTTTTTAATTTCTTTGTAAGTTTAACATTTTTCCTTGGAGAATAATTTCAATAGAATATATATTGTTACTATATTCGACAGCACATAGGAATATTGAACAATATTTTAGTTTTGTTTGTGGTTCTGCACAATCAGTTTTGAGGACATGATAATTCTTTGAAAATGTGGCTAATCAATATTGAAAGTTTGCTTGTTGGTAATAATAGTAAGATCTTTGTTTTAAATTATTAAGAGTAAATTTGGTTTTTCGGTACCTTTGCACTGTTAATTCTTAGTCTATTAACTTAAACTATTAATTGTTCCTAAAAAAAAATTTTGTTTTTCCATTATTTTAGTTAATATTAAAAAAATACATAGGAAATGATAAACTCAAGTGCATATAGTTAACATAGAAATAGCTTTTAACTCTCGATATGCAGTTTTTTTTTTGCATATTTTAGTATAAAACTGGTGGATAGTTTTAGTGTTTGTATGAATTTGGAAACAAAAAACAAAAAAATGGAATCATAGCTGATCAATTTTGCCATTGGTTAATTAATAGTGTAATTAAAGCTTGTGTTCTATTACCATATTTGACATGTTAATAGTTGCCAGGTCTTCTATTAGGTCAAATATGATACCATAGCAAAGTTTTTTATCACTTGTTCGATATATGTTGTGTTCTATTAGGTCAAATATGGTAACATAGCAAAGTTTTGTATCGCTTGTTTTATATATGTTGTATTCTATTAGGTCAAATATGATACCATAGCAAAGTTTTGTATCGCTTGTTTGATATATGTTGTAATTTTTTTCTCTTTAGATGCGCCAGTGTTTAGAAGTAGAATTCATTAATATGCTTTCTGTGGCGACGGATCGTCGAGTGGAATCCGACCTGCCAAAATCCTGATATTACACCACGAGACACCCCCACACGTAAAGACTTCACTGAGGAAACAAGAGTTGTTCCTGGTTCCAGGGACTGTGCCACTCGCTCACTGATATGCTGTAGGTGATTCACAGTAGTATTGTTGTCTGTGTCTACATTTTCGTTCGTTTTATCTTTAATTTGTTGGAAGTTATCAGTTTTTGGTAAGTGCTAAGTGTCTGAGTCGAAATCGCTCATTTCTCCCCCTAGTCTCTGTGTGAATAAAGGTGTCTCATTTCCACTAAACAAACATAGAATGAGTGTGTTCATGAACATAACCTCATATACCTTGTAAATTAAAAGATGCGCTACCTCCATCTTCAATTTCAGATGAAGATGAAGTTATTATATTATACCTATTATTATTGTAAAATCATTTATGACGTACATCTATAAAAACTCGTGTTTCAACGTTTTATTGTTTATAAGAAAATAAAAAAAAGAGCTTTAAAAATAATTACTAAGAAAATTGTAACTCATGTGCATATTTGTATTATCAGTCAGTGCCATTGTTGGATGGAGGGAAGGTAAATCCAAATGAAGCGACCCGCTTAACCGCTGTATCCGTATCTATACGGATCCCATAGCTCCCTGTTACTGTGTTTTGTTTCGCAATGTTGGCACCAGTTGTTCTACGCACGTTGCGGTCGCTGATTGTTGTCGTCAAATGAGCTTTGGAGGTCGTTGAAAGGATAACAATCGATAACAGATTATGTTCAACTGGCCTACTGTACTTTGAAGAAGAAGAAGAGAAAAAAAAAACATCCATTGCTCTATGAAGTGAGACTAAAAAACTAAGTATTGCTTTGCAATTGATTCTAGTTAAATAAATGGTTACCAAAGTTAGTTGGCAATTTATTTATTTTATTTTATTTTTGCCAATTTATAATGATAAAATAGAATTGTAACAAAAGTGTGGTGAAAGGAATCAAAATATAGAAGGAAAAAAACTTGAACCAATTTCTCTATTTCTAGTAAAAACTATTACTTCAATGTTTTCAGTATTATTTTATACTCCAATTTCATGTCACTCCTACTATACCTCCTGGAAAACTTTCTCTCTACTTGCAACTTTACTAATCATACTGTTAAATGATGATGGAACTTAAGCCCTTCTTTTTCTAAAAATAATTACTCAGATGTGTTTTGTGCTAACTAATCAATAGTTGACTTTCTAAAGTTATTTATAACAAATGGACCAAATGCCTAGTTATTGTATCTAAGTAGCAGATATGTTCCAGTAGTGAGTATCTTCGGCCGATATATCTTGGTGCATCTAACATGGATTGTCATGTTGAACAATAGCATGTGTTCGACTAGCTCTAAATAGTTTAATTGATAATGAAAAATGAAATGAATACATTTGAATTATTATTTGTTACATAACATTACATAACCTTTTACCAATAATTATGTATGTAAACAATATTAGTAAACAGAATTTGTTAAAGACAACATGATTAAATTTATTTCAACAAAATTATTGATTTGCGGCAAGGGGGGGGGGGGAAACATATACAGGGTCAGTTATATATTCTTGAGATCAAATCATCTTTTTAATTAATAATTAGGGGATAAACTCAAAACTATGTTGCACTATTCTCTTCTTAATTACCAGAAAAACAGTTTTTGAGTCGAAATATGTGGAGCATATTTTAATAACTACTGGTGGGTTTCCCCAAAAATCTGTTCACTCGGTATTATGTTGGCTCTAGTATTATGTAAGTTTGTAGAACTCTTTTATTAGGAAAAAGAACTGAACTATGAAATTAATTCAAACTAGGTCCGTACAATACTGCTCTGCTTTATTTAGATAAATTGTTGCAATTTAACCATAAAGACAACGTTTGTTTGCTATTTAGGAGTATTTTGCATGCTAATGGCATAGTAAAGAGATTTTATTCGACATCTTCATACTTTAAATTTCTTTAGTAAATTGCTCAGGTGATAATCATAGCCAAATCATAATTTTATATATTAACTAAAATAATACGTAATAGTGGACACTCTTTTAACAAAAAACGTTTACATTAGTAAAATGACTTATAATGTTGTCAAGTTTTCTAATTTGATCAGATATTAAAAGCTACTTATTTACAAAGATTGTTTACTATTGTAAATATGTTTTCATGGAGTAAACAATGTCCCAACAGTTGAAATTTGTGTATACATCTTGTGGTCTCACGTTGAAACCATGTTTTAAGTATGTTAATAAAACTCGTACCAAACTGCAGTTTTTTTTTTATCAAGCTAGTCATAAATTGATAACAATCCAACTAAGAAAAGCATATTTTTAAACTTTTAGTTGTATTGCACTTTACTATCTATGTTAGAGAAAGATCGCCGTGGGTCAAGTGAACCGAACAAACAAGATAACACTATTCAGCACAATAAAACTGCAAGTGACGAAGTCACGAATGTGCGTCTGTAAACCGTAACGGGCATGACTCGACTGTCTACTGTATGGTAAAAGATACACGCTGCGCATGCGCTACATTAAATATGGCTACACTAAACAACTGCAACTCGTCATAAAAGAACACCAACGTTCCAACAATCTAAGGACTTATTTAAACAATGTGTTAAATTATAATGTAAATTTTCTTTTAACATATTGTTGTAAGCATTTTTTCAAATTTCAAAAATTTAAATATCATCAACTGTTTCCAGCTAGGTCAATTTAATAAAATGCTTACATCTTCCTCTATCCTTTCATCACTCTTCTCTTCTTACTTGAACACTTTCTGTTATCTGCTTCTCCCATTTCTTTATTGGCCTCCCTTGCAGTCTTTTTCCTACATCCTTCATTTCCTACAGTTTCTTCGACATCCTTTCTTTTTCCATCCTCATTACATGTCCATACCATCTCAGTCTTGCTTCCTCTACTATCTCATGTACTCCAACATCCTCATTACATGTCCATACCATCTCAGTCTTGCTTCCTCTACTATCTCATGTACTCCAACATCCTCATTACATGTCCATACCATCTCAGTCTTGCTTCCTCTACTATCTCGTGTACTCCAACATCCTCATTACATGCCCATACCATCTCAGTCTTGCTTCCTCTACTATCTCTTGTACTCTTTCCCAGATGACTTCATTCCTAATTCTCCTCAAGACAGCTAACATGCTCCTCACAAACTTCATTCCCATGTCCTCCACTTTCCTAGTCTCTCTTACATTCATTGTCCATGTTTCTGCTGCATATGTGACAATGGGTACAACGTATGTCATGTACAACACTTCCTTACACTTCCAGGACACTTCTCTTCTCCATAGCAAGTCTGTTACACACCTATAGAACAACTCTCCATAGCAGGTCTCTTACACACCTATATAACAACTCTCCATAACAGGTCTCTTACATACCTATAGAACAACTCTCCATAGCAGGTCTCTTACACACCTATATAACAACTCTCCATAGCAGGTCTCTTACACACCTATAGAACAAACTCTCCATAGCAGGTCTCTGACACACCTATAGAACAACTCTCCATAGCAGGTCTCTTACACACTTATATAACAACTCTCCTTGCTCTCCTCTTTTCATTAAATCCTCTCTACTTCCACCTTCACTTTTCCAAGATATTTTAAGTTCTGTACTTTTCTTAGCTCTACTCCATCCAACCCTCGTCCTTGTCATTACCATCACTTCACACTTTGCTGTGCTAAATTCCACTCTTGTAGTTGTTCCTGTACTTCCTCTTCCTTCTCCTCCCATACCATCAAGTCATCAGTGAACATCATGGCTTTCATTCTTTCCTCCCCGAGTCATTGTTTATCCTCCACACCCTTCTTTCTTGTCTTACTACCTTTCTCCCTACATTCTCCTCTCTCTGTCTACCACCAACAACCTGTGGTCACTCTCTAAGGACACACTTGGTATTATCTTGATGTTTCCATTTCTTCATCCATGATAAAGTGGTCTATCACCGACTATTGCTCCCCATCCCAACTGTATCTAGTGATCTTATCACTTTCTCTTTCCTTCTTATACCAGCTGTTTGCCACTTTCATTTTATTTCTTGCACATAGCTCTAACAGCCTTCTATCCTCCTTGTTTCTTTCCCTATCCTTCCTTCCTTCCTTCCTTCCTTCCTTCCTTCCCTCCCCAACATTTCCTCAAGAATTTAAATATCTGAATATCAAACCACAGTAATATTTTATTGCTAAATACAACTAAAAGACGGTGGCCCAGTAAATAGTTAGTTATAAAATCTTCAAATACATACAATGTATACCCACAATGTCCAATAGAAATTTAATTCTAAACACATTTGTGGGTTTTCATTTTTGAAACAGGCGAATTTCCATAACGAATAATAACATGGCTACCACATAACAGAAAAATACAAAAACAAACAAAAAATTCCTACTAGAATATTTGTGAATTTTGAACATTAAATTGCGAACTTTAAATAGTAAATAATGATTGGCATCATTAAAAAAGTGAATTGTAGAACTAATTCATACCTAGGTGTTATTCTTCCTCATGAAACATTGGGTTGTGTAACTATATCATGGTCGGCTCATCCTGTTAAAAACACCAGTGGTATCACTTCATAATAGCTTTATAGTAAAATTAAATTTTATTCATCAACAATACTTTCTAAAGTGTGTGAAAAAATGGAAATTCTGTCTGAGAAACCTCGAATAATATTAATATTTTTATTAATAAAATATTGGCAAACTTGGATAAACACACATAAAAAAAACGCTATTTTAAATTCTTTATCATTGATATTAAAAATAAATATTAACGAAATAAAAAGAATCATTTAAATACAGTTCTCCATACCTACAATGTATGCCAAAGATTTCTTTCTGATGTCCAAATTAGTCTATGGAAAAGCTTTGTACACTTTTATTGTTAGCAAAGTGTTTGGGGCAAAGGCTAAATTTATTTTCTTTTTAAGTTTGTCGAGATTTGCTTGTTCTGAGCAACTGTATCTACTTCATTTGTCTAGGAATGGCTATTTGTATTATCTTCAATTTTATTCATCAGTTTTCTCTTTGGGATGTTCAAGGTAACAAACAACCTCATTGAAATATCTCCGTTGTTTTTCATGTGACCCGCCTTGGTGGCGTAGTTGGCTAGTCGTGTTGAGCTTGACTGCCAAGGACAGGGATATCGAGGTTCGAATCTCGGTCGGGTGAACTGAGGTGGTTTTTCCTAAATGGTTTTCCACTCTTCCTCCATGTAAATGTGGGTTCACTTCCTCTAAATTCAACCTTCCCAATGCCTAATCCATTAGCGTAATTAGTACTTAAGCGTATAACCCGAATGAGTAGTAAGACGCAGTGCTAAATAATAAATATAAAATAATAATAATAAAAAAGTTTTTCATGTGTTTTAACTGCAGTTGTGAGTCTGTCGTATTTTCTGCTAATTTCCTCCTTATTTTATTTAAATATGATTAAACTAGTCATGTAAAAATGTCCACAGTGTGTTTTCCAATCATTAATGATATTAAATTACATAAATAAATCACTGAAATATTTATTTACCCGAAAGCTGTGCTTTACATCACTTTTAAAATATATTTATAAATTTATTTTAATATATTTTGGTCCATTTTACATTGTTCTTTATTAAACCTATTTTTATTGATAGATTTTTAAATTTCAAAGGGAATTAATTATTCTGTGTGTACATCGCAAATACATAATGAGTAAAATCTCTCACTCATATGTGTGAATCTTTATGCGTGCAAATATTCTTTAAACTATTCATCTGAAAAATAAACTAAACCTGTATGTCCAAATATAGAATGATCACAAACTATATTCACATTTTTCTATCAACGTTGCATTTAGGTTGGGCTGCTTGAACTTAAGTCATAGATGTTAGTTTTATTATTCTGCTGTCTTATATTCTTTAAAAACACTTTTATAGTTGTAAGGTTAGCATTAGCCATTATTAAACATTTGAAACTGCTATTAAATAAATTAAACACATTTTACAAATTACAATAATGTGTAGATAGTGTAAATCTTAAATATAAATCCATCCAAGGTACAACCTAACCGACTTCACAGTTTATAATACTGTTCCGAAATGGAGTTGTTTGTTACTGTAGATTCAGTCTAAAAACAAACTACAAACTTAATTATTAAATTCGTATGATATAACTTTTTTTTTTTTTTACTGATTTAACCATTTTAAATTGTCACACAAAATAATTTACAGCAAGTATTCCAATTAGGGAAAACGATAATAAAATTGTTAGTCGCCTAGTGGCTTAAAAATATAAAAGGTGTTCTGATCTATTTGGAAAGTAGCTGGTGTGTGGATAGTAGACCTCAAAACAATAACACAAAGTCCAGTTGGTTCCAGAGATAAGACCTTCTAAGTTTATGCTGTATTGTTAATAGCCCTACTTGATATAGCCCTGTCTATGAACTAGCAGTGATACGTGACTTACAAGAGGAGCAACAGGGGTGTATACAGTAGGGCTAGTAACAATTCCCATGGTACATATACCGGCACAAAGCAACAGGGGTGTATAAAGTAGGGCTAGTAACAATTCCCACGGTACATATACCGGCACAAAGCAACAGGGGTGTATAAAGTAGGGCTAGTAACAATTCTCACAGTACATATACTGGCACAAGAGCAACAGGGGTGTATAAAGTAGGGCTAGTAATAATTCCCACAGTACATATACCGTAGGTTTACATAAATTAACCCACCAGCTTTTATATTTACTCTACTCCAACTGCCATTTTTTGTTTATGAAAACCAACTCTTGTTTTTTCATGTTCCACCTTGGTCAGAACCACTTGGTTGATAACGCTTGGTATCAAGACGTAACCAAGTCATTGGTGAAACCTCGCCTGGTGTTTCCAGATAACAGGCCATATTGAAATAAACTTATTAAAATTGTCTGATTAATAATAGCTGACCTAAGAATGTACAACATAGTTTTGGTACCTCTAGCAGAAAACTATATATATATATGATGACTCCACATTTTAAGTTGTTTACCTCCAAATTGAAAAGATGGCTTCCTTAAAGATATAGTTAACAAGATATTATCACACTGACCTTGATACAATTAACTTTAATAAACACTTGGATCATGAATGTATTTTTTTTTTAAATTGGGTATAATTGTATTTTATACTTCAATTATACTACCCCAAAAATTATTTCTCTAAAGTAATTGTGCCAAAAGTCGTTTTTCAAATTTTTCTTTTAAACTTGTGTTTTAGAAGGTCATTTTTAAGTAGTCTTTTTTTTGTTGTTGTGGATTTTTCAAACTTATCTGACGGATTGCAAATGCGAGGAGGACTTTTTGGAAACGTATACAGACACTCACGAGGTGCAGAGAGTCTCCCAGGATTCAAACAAATCTTAGAACATTCCCTCAAATAATAATCTTATGTCTCTCTTCTCCATTGTATTCAAAAGTTAACAGATATTTTAGTGTTGTGATGCATTGAGCATGCCACATGAATTTTTAGACAAATATTTTCAAAATCAGAACTATATTTATTTGCTGAACTGTCTCTAAATGAACTATTAATAGCTAGTTTTGAGGCTTTGACTGTTTTCACATCTTAGTGTGTTCATATTAAAGATAAATATATTTATCAAAATAACAGGGCATATATAGAAATGATTGAGGATTTGGGAGATCAACTCCTCCCCAAAACTTGATTTTATAAATGTTTCTTCTTTATAGGAATGAACTATAATTGTAAAAAGTGCATTAATACCATCTGCCATGAAATGAGCTTCTACCAAATAGCCCCATGCTGCTTCTAAAGGAGGCCACTTTCTTTTTTCTGGGGGATTGCCTTGAAGCCCTCTTGCCAATTGCATTTAGGGGGCTTTGCTCCTTAAGTCCCCCGTCTTGACACTTTTCTAAGGGTGCCTTAGTTTCATCCCCCAAACACAATCCTATACATGCCCCTGGCGAATTGTATATTTATCTTTTCACTTTTTTGTTACATAATAATATCAAAAGAGTATTACCAAAAAAAATAATGTATGTACTAACATAATTATTTACAATAAGATACAATTAATTTATCTACTTTTTAGAAGCTGGAAGATTATTTATTATATTTATATTATAAATCTTTATAGAGAAATACAATTATACTTAAAAGTATGAACGTAAATGAAAGATTGATTAGAACAAGCTTTTAATCTTGTGTGTTCTATCAATCTATTTTTTTTATCCCATTTTGTTTTGTGTTCTTCCTCTAGAAGATTTTGTTACATAAAAAAAGGGTACCATTCCACTTTGTGCTCTGCCGGCGGCTTATTCTCCCCTGTATTTCCTCTTTACTTTCTAAACACCTCTTCTTAAAAAATAAATTTTTGATACTTTTGTTTCTTGTGAAGGTTTAACACATTTAAATCTTTGTATATATATTTTAACTTGGCATTAAATTCAAACCAAAAGGATGCTATTCTGACTAAACAGAAGAAGAAGAAAAAAGTTTTTTTTATTTCCTCTTTTTTGAATGTTTTTAAAATCATTTGTTGTAAATTTTAACAATAAACTTCTAAAACAATGGATATGTGTATTTTTGCAACTAATGGGTGCATAATTAAAAGCTTAGCTATCTTTTTTAAGGGTGCACTTCTGTCCATTAGCTTTATTTTTAGGGGTAGAATCTTTAAATCCTTGAGGATATTTGAGGATTCAAGAAAATATCGGATTTGAAATAAAATAAAAAAAAATAGTTTTTTTTATAGTGTCAGGTCGAATCCACTTTTCTACGAATCCTAATCTCCATTTTACCTTTTAATCTCAAATTCAAATCTGAATCGTGGAAAAAATGACAAACATAAGAGGAAATACAAATAAAAAAGAGTAATAAAAATGTAAATAGTGATTAAATGTTAACAATTGTTCTTATAATCCAATCATCATAACATTCATACATTCAGTTGAGTGTTAAATTACCTGTATGGGGCCTGGTTGTTAGGTTAATCCCATAATTATATTAATTCTGAGCCACCTATAAGCAGTACTAGTGTTATAAACAAATTGTACATGAAAAATTGAAAATATCTTTCACTAAGAATTTGAGGGCTCATTTCTAGTTAGTTTTATTTTAAATTTCGGAATTGAAATTTGTGCTATAGCTCCGATATTGGTGGCCCAACACTAACATAATCATAAGAAAATTTAACAACCCGTTCCTAGACCATTAATTTCAGTTTTAACATACAACTTAACGTATGAATGTTAACATTTAGTTTCTATTTATATTTTCTACTATTCTGTTATATTCCTATTTCCTCTTAAGTTCATAATTAAAAAAAATAAAATAATCTAAATTGTATCTTTGAAGTATTTTGATGAAATAAAGTAATTTTTATGACACTGCATTCTTTGTGTTAGTGTAATTATTGTAAATTGTTTGGATGTAATATATGTGAGCCCAATTTACATTTGTGAGGATTCGCTAATTTTATCTCATTGTGGACATTTCCTTCTGTGTAGCTCGTAATGTAACTTGCGGAAGAAAACATTTCCAACTTTAATATATTATTGAAGACGCGGTGCTAAATATTATTAATATATTATTGTACTCTCCATTATCCCTGGAAGCTACAGTATCCCTGTGGCTTCTTTGGTGCTGAGTGACAGCTCATAGCTGACAGCTGACGGGTTTGAAAAGTTACCAGACCAAATTATGTATCCCTACGCCGAACCATATGATCTGCAAAAACATGTGTTTAGTAGCTGTCACTTCTGACAGTCAAAATTAAGGTATATACCTAAATGTTGACTGTCAGCTGTGAACTGTCAGTCAGCACCAAAGAAGCCATGGGGCGACTGTAGCAACCTTTCTTCTCCTCATTTCACTACGAAACAGATTATCATTTGGGGTCGTGGTGTGGTCAGTCAAGGTAAACACCTCACAGTCACAAGTTAAACCACCGGTACAACATATAAACAAAAGAATGGTTTGAACAATTCATGAAGGAAACACAATTTGACTACACAATGAAAAGAGGAGACAGTTCACACACTTTACACTGCTGCCACTGGACAGAGAGCATATAGGTTGTCCCTGAAACTAAGTTTGGTTTTAGCACAAATATTCAGGGGTGTGTGTGTGTGGGTGTGTGTGTGAAATAATCAAGACAACTTTCTAATTGCCCGAGCATAAAAGACTTTTTAGTTTTTAATGTAATACTAAGTTGAATAAAAGTTGACTATCGCCGTATAGATGGCAGACTATTGAGGCCTGTATAAACTAAACAATGGTGTAGTTGAAGATAGCTCCGCAAAGTTTAGGTACTGGAAATAAACATGATCAAATTTTAATAGACTAAAAAGTGCTTCTGATATCTTAATCCAGACACAAATATTTGTTTTAAGTAAAAATTGCTGTTGCATTCGTGTGCTAGTTCCCACTGTCTAATTGAGAAATGTAGCAATAATGAGCCAGTTCCCACTGTCTAGTTGAGAACTGTTGCATTCTAAAGGGTCCAGTAATATAAGGTTAAGAGCAATGAATTTTTTACTTTATCATATAGAAAAAGTATTATGATCGTGAAAATGCTTTCTCTCAACATTTTATTTGCCCTTGAACCCAAAATGTGGGTTTTACAATTTTGTCTGACCCAGGGTCTAGAGCTTAACTCTTTTGATAGATTTCATTCAAACTTAATTTTGAGATATTATAAAGGTGGTTTTTATTTTTTAGTTTTGGTTCTATACCTCAAATTAAGGGTAGTTTGGTGAGTTTTGAAAATTCGAAATTATTTTGAAAATGGCTTAATCGATTGGTTTCAAAATCTATATCCAAAAATAGTTTAATATGATTATCAAAATAATGTCTGTTTTTCTGAGGAAATGTTATCAAGAGGCAGTTACTGATAACCAATTTTGTTAAATTGTGTCACAAACTATAATATAGGCCAACTGTGACAAAGTGTGAACTATTATGTTATACCATTTATTTTTAACAGGTTTTCACAACCATCAGTGGATACCATTTAGTATTAATTTAATTGTAATCCACACTGGAACTTAACCTCATAGGGAGTTTGTCAATATTATTATTATTATATATATGTGTCCTGTCTTACGACAGGTCCATTCCTTCTGTCAATGAACTTAAGACCGCCAATGCACCCTGTCCTCTGCCTCCTCCTTTCCAAGCTCCTCTTTCCCTCAACCTTTCCTTCTATGACATTGTGCAGAAGACAGTTCCTCCTAAGGATGTGTCCAATCCAGTTTGCTCTGTACCGAAGAATTACATCCAAAATTTTGGCAATATACAATCATTCATGTTAAAAATTGATAGAAAATAGGAAATATTTTACAACTTACAGTTCTGACTAGGTCATGCTTTAAAAATGATTTTTTTTTTTTTTCCCCACTATAAAATATGTATTTTAATTTTAATAAATGTTTATGTATAAGAACCAAAAGGTACTCTCTACATTTCACTGGTGTTCTGTTTTCTAAAACATTTTTAAGTACTTAGCAGTTAATTGTTTCATTTAAACTTTGTGAGAAAGGCATAGGCTAGAGACATATAATTAAATATCAAGTGTTTTTTTAAGTCACAAGAACACTGAGCTAAGAATAATTCCAAACATAAATTAAACAAGATTATATGGCCTGGGGAAAATTATTTCAACATTTCTGTTTTAGTGCTTAATACCTTCTAAAACCGTTATACATTTGAGTTCTCTTGTTTTTTTGGTTGCTTAGCGACATGACCCAGCAACTGTAAATATTGTAATGGATATTAATACCCTAGTTTACAATGAAGGAAAACTTGTATTTGATGATTGTGATTTAGGAAGAGAGTTTATTCAAGGCATATAATTTGGAGAAAATTGTAGGAGATGGCCGATATTCGAATAATATCACCAAACTTGATACGTCCATAACTATATCACTGCCGTTGGTAATAAACTACGTTTTATAATTATTACATAATTTGTTTAGTTTAAAAAAAAGTTTCATATCATTCCCCACTTTTAATCATTATAATTTATACTAAAACCATTGTATTAGTATAATAATCTTCCAGCTTTCTATTAAATTTTTTATGGAAATTAATCCTTTAAGATACTTTCTTTACACACTGAATGTTTGTATAAACAATTTTAAAAGCTTTATTTGTAAGTATGGTTTATAATTGATCAAAAAACAAATATACCCATTCTAATAATAGTATAGTGTAATCGTGGTACGGTGGTAGGTGATATCACTTTTATTAATATTATTTATCAGCATTGTCATCAGTCAAAAGTGACAGCTGTAGAACATTTGATTAGACATGATTATATTACCTACCTTAGTATAGCAATCACACTATAGATTTAAAGAAGGCTATGTTAAAATAGCATAGTTTTTTTCCCCTTCCTTTGATTAGTGTGTTAATGTTTTATTATAAACAAACAAACCTAAATTATTACATCATTATAACATCTAAATTATGCATTTAACAAATAATGTACCCTACTTAGCACTTTTAAGAACCTTTTAGTGGATATAAAAAAGATTGGAGAAGCCAAGTAACTTTTGTTAAAAAAAAAGTTAAAAAAGGTTATTCAACTTGTGGGACCTACTTCACATTTTATGTAAAGCATAATTCTGTTTGTTCCTAATTTAAAATATATCAATGAACCCCTCTAATGAGTTACCTTAGTTTTTACAACTCGTGAATTTATTTGTGTGTGCTAAAACATAGAAATTAGGAACTCTTTATTAAAGTTCAACTGCAGATTGATCGACGTCAGCCTTTGCGAATTGAGATGCAATCAAATAATTCCAAAATGTCTACAATTCATTGCTGTATTGAGGAAAAAAGAAAAAATATCTTTTTTTGGAAACCTGAATCTTTCATACTTACACATGCTTAATAAATATACATAACAGATTTCAAACTAGCTGAGTGGATGAACTACTTGGAGATTTACAATAGTAGTCATACACATGTATGTATGTACATACATAGTTTACACTGATTAAATTATGTATAGAAAAAAAAAAGAACACTGATCAAAATTATGAAAACGTTTTGTAAATAAAATTAATAAATACATGAGATACTTGAAAGATGTTTTTTAATGACTTATTGTATGTAGGAATGTGACATAAGTTAATATTGCCTCCCATCTCTTACTTTAAATGAGTTTTTATAGGGAGTTTCAGTGAACTAGCTGATAGCGCCCGAGGATGTGATCAAACTGCTCTCTAGAATAACAAATGTAACATCAAAATTAATTTTTTATTTTAAGTACCTTATGTTTCCAACAAAACTCTTTTTTTAATATATTTGTTTTTCATTGACATTATGATATTCTGAAATTAAATAAACTTTAAAACATTCAAATACTAGCAGAAGTATCTGGTGTTGTCTGGGGTAAACATGTAATTAATTGTGTGGTTACCCTGGGCAATGGTTTTCTTAATTTCAAACACACAGAAAAAAAAATAGCATTTTACAGGGTGGCTACAAAACACATTTTACAAAATTCCCTGACTTTTCCAGTTTTAATGGTGGATGACTTTTGTTTTATTTATTATTGATCACATATTAAAAAAAGTTTGTACCTACTAAACATAAACGGTTTTATCAGTTATTTAAGAAATTAAAATGTTATTTTATCTATGTATTATTAACTTTTGTTTTAGTGTTTGGTTGCTAAATTAATGGTATATTTTAGATATATTTTTTAATTCCCTGACTTTTCCTTATTTTTAGTTAAATTCCCTGACATTTCCCTGTTTTCCCTGTCATCAAAAAATTCCCTGACTTTTCCAAGGTTTTCCCTGTTTTCCCTGTCTGTAGCCACCATGATTTTAGTTCTTCCGACCCACTTTTAAATAAATTTTTAAAATCTAATAAAAAATTTAAATTTCAGCTTTGCGGTACACATATTTGTTTACAGAGGTTACTAATGTTTAAAATTTCAACCCCCTGCGTGGGGTAGATATCACGCAATGCTCATGATAGACAAACTATTTATTTTATTAATATAGATTACATAAAGTTGAAAGTTTTAAAACTGCTACGCCAAGTATAGAAAAGTCCGGCACCTTATCTCGGTCGGTAGCGCGTCTGTCTACTGAGCTACGGGTCCCGGGTTCGATTCTCAGAATGGCTGAAAAATATATAATTTGTGAGATTTGGGTTAACCTTTTCACATTAATAAATTAACGGTCGTGGACTGAATGTTGTGTCTGGCCTAGTCTTAAGTTATATTATAAGGCATATGATTCTACGACAGGCCTAGCAAGCCGGTAGTGGAAAATTATGTCTTTAATAAAAAAAAAGTGACCCAGGCTGGAAACAGTAATAGATGTAAAACCTACAAGAACAGAGAGGTTTGTACCTCACAGTCAGAACCTCACTACACAGCTAATTGTTTTGTCTGATGAGGTTTCAATCATTAAGATTGTTCCATGTTATTCCAGGGAGCTTGTCTCTCTTTGTGCTATCAGTATAGTCAGTATCTTACAAAGACGATCCCAATGATAGCTAACATTGACTCAGGAGGTCCAAGTTTGATTTCCAAACAGGGCCATCAACATTCTTATTTCTTATATATTAATATTTACCTGCAGTTATTTTTTTGCTAGATTTATTTTATTTTTATATTGATCTGACACACAGTTTTCTTATCCAACTAGACGAATCTTTAAAATATACTTTTATTCGTTGTTGTTTTTGTATTGATTGACAATGTTTAGTCACTTTTCTTGTTGAAATTCTGTAAGTTGTGTACCATCATGTTTGTTGTTATTACATGGATAAAATGCTATATAGACATATATATATATATATATATACAATTTATAAATATTGTGTCATATCCAAGAAAATGATAATGACAGTTTTGTTGTTGTTGAGAAGTAAATAAATCCCTGTATGCCACATTGTATGTTAAATGTATGATACCCCCCTCCCCCCTGCCCTATAACCAGTTTAAATTTGTAAGTTGTTGTTTAATTAATAACAGCTTTATGTGGCTCATTGTTTAGGGCTGTGTGAGACTGAATTTTGTTATTCAGACTGTAATTGATAATAAAACTCATCAAAAAAACTTTGAAAAAATTACAACATTAATTCTCAAATGTTTTGATTGCTGTTCAAAACTGAACGAGTTTTTGTTGAATTATTTTCTCACTTAGAAAATATATGTTTTTTTTTCTATACAGGAATCGGTGAGAATATAGTATGTCTGTGAAAACAAATTAATTATTTTACTTTTTTGTATCCTCACAAAAAAAAAAGGCATAGACATTCATAAGAATGTTGTTCCAAACTTATTGATAAAGTTAAGGCAAGCTTTATTCATTAATCATCTCAGAGTGAATGTCTGACCATTATCTAATTAGTTATTTCAAGTCTTGCACAAACACCTATAACTGGTAATATTTATTATCTATAGTGGAAGAATGCATGATTAGAGAATACATATCAGGAGTCGAAAGTAGAAAGGACACAATTTAAGTAGAGTAAAAACTGTAACTAAATTTCACTAGCGACAGCAACAACATTATCTTGAGGAGCCTTTATGGCTCCAATCGCACTAATATGTATGTGGTGTACGTCTTTGACCTATTGAAAGTATTTCCAAATATTTAACTAAAGTTCTTCATTCCAATTTATTAAACAATATAATGGTCACCGTTTTGACATTTTTTTTAAAAGTGTACTAACTAAATAAGTATGTGTGATTGGTCTGCTTGTGTGCATATAAAGGGTTAAATGTAACGACGAATAATATATATAATAAAGAAAAGTTTGGGTGTTAAATGTACTTAGTTTTATCGTGCCTTCTTTTGAAGTGATTGGGTTCTCATTACAGAAAGAGCTTGTCTTTGGGTCTGACTATAACTATAGGATATTCTTTCTACCTTAGGAAGACATTTAGTTTTACAATACTTCTATAACATTTTCTAAGAAGGAATCAAATTAAGAGTTCCCCAGTTATGATAAGTGGGAAAAAGTTCACATTGCTACTTATATCATAAAGTTGGCCTCCTTTCTACTTGAGACCTGGCGTATTGAAATTATTTGCAAAGAAAGTGTGAATAAAATGAGTTTGACATGTTTATAAGAAGTTTATTCAATAGTTCAGTATTTGTATGCAGCAACAATAACGTTTGTTATAATATAATAACGAATGCCATAGTTATAATATTAAAGTAGG
Source organism: Timema genevievae (assembly GCA_902155825.1). Classification (NCBI taxonomy): domain Eukaryota; kingdom Metazoa; phylum Arthropoda; class Insecta; order Phasmatodea; family Timematidae; genus Timema; species Timema genevievae. The sequence continues at coordinate 139,687 of CABFWO010001898.1, forward strand.
CACGTTGTGTTCTCTTAACTAAAAACTATGCGTTTTATGCATACTGCAATGTTCTAAATCGTTGTTAGTAGAGAAACTGGCTGGTACAGTCTCGGGGAAAACAACACTTAGCTAGCAACACTTTTATTCTACTTTTTTTGTTTTTTCTGAGCAAACAAAATTAAAATAAATCATTGGTTACATTATAATATAATTATTACCGATTTATGGTAAGCATTTAGTTCTCATTTTATGTTTTGATGGAATATGCAATGACTCATTCATGATCATTATTGTGTTTTATTGTTGAAAAATAGAATAAAAATCTGCAGAAAATATGTAGTACTATATAACACTGATACATATTTTCCTTATATTGTTTAAAATAAACTTGTGCTGAGCAAATTCACTTTAGTAAATGCTAGTACCTAATGGTTATGATCGTATTATTTTAATTTACACAGTTTATAATATTATTAATTTTTCACACATCTATGTATGAATTATTCCTATTGTTAAGTTGGCATTGATTTAACAACATTGTTGCACTCTTGATATATTTTACTACCAACAGAACATAATGGCAGTTTTTTTTATCAGATACTAGGGCACACCTTGTATTCTTGTATCAAGATAAAAACTAATATACTTTTAAACAAAAATCAATTCAAACTCTAATCAAATCATCGTATTTAATCTCCAACTGTTGTTTTTTTTTTTTAAAAAGTCAATATAAAATTGTGATACATTGATGTTCGACTCATGGTTTTTTATAATTCATTGGGGGTTGACAAACAGAAAAAAAAAAGTTTATTATTTAGATTTTGAAAAAAAAAAGTTTCAAATTACAATGATTTATTTTGAGGATAAATAAAAAAAACTATTCATCTGATTAAATTAAAGTGCAGTTAGGCCTACTGTGAGCCTGATACAACTGTGTATGGTCCAATTTTCATAAGAAGGGACTTTTTAGAAGATACAAACATAACATCTGCATACCCATATCCCTTGCTGTTTAAGGATATGAAAGTAGATGTAGTAACGTTTCTGCCAGATAAGGTTCTTTGAATAAAAATTGGACTGTATATATTGAACTAGACGTTTCTTTTAAATACATTGAAAATGCTCTTGCTTATAAAAAAAAAGATTTAAGAACTTTATCAAATATAATGAAATCACTTTTATTTACCTTAAAAATATAATATATAAATATGTTTTCATTTATTAAGTATCTGTTCAAGTAAAATACAGATATTAATTTTTATGTCTTATGTTTTTTTTATTGGAACAGTATCTGCTTCATTTTATCATTATTGTTAATGTTTTGATGGAAAACTAACTTCTAATTGGGATAAGACACAAATAATGTTGAGTTAACGAGGTACAAGAAAATTGATTGATGGATTTAAACAAACACACCATGAATCTATTTATATTGTTCAAGTATTGTACTAGAAAACAATCAATTAATAAATAATTTTCTTGTGCATTAATGAGTATTAAATTTTTCCAGAGAAACTTTACTATTCTTAAAGTAATTCAAACTAAATAAATAAAGCTTCTTAACCTGTATCTCATTAATAATTTTAAAAAGTAGATTAACAATTCTTATTTGTATCATAATCTTATCGAAGACTGTAATTTATAACTTAAGTTAAATCGTTTTATTATCCCAAAATGGTTTTAACATTTATTTGAGAGCATCAACTATGTCCGGGACAAAATATTCACACATCATGGCTGCCACTCGACTATTTCCAATGTAGTGTTTACTAGACACGACCGTTAGTGTTAGGAATTGTTCTTACGACCATTAGTGTTAGGAAATGATCTCTTAACAACCAAGCTCATAACTCATAACCATTGTTATGTCACTCTTAAGAGATGGCTGTCAGAACTATTACAGCTACCTTGTGCTCCTGTCCGAACACATGGATTTATCGAGCTAACCAAGCAAGGCCGTACGTATCCAGGTCAACTTTTCAGGGGGGGTTTGGGGGTTGGTAGCTGGACCCCTTTTCGTCACACCCTTTCATTCTTATTTCTTTGCCCCAACTCATTTTGCGACATGTTCCCGGAACTAACCATTCGTGAACAATTTATAGTTGAAAGGTTTTATTTACTAATCTCAAAAAAGATTTCCCCTCTTTCAAAATCGGTTTCCTATTTCATTTTTGTTAATATTTTTTGTTTTAAGATTACCCAGCTTTGTTGCCTGAATAATGAACACAATCAATCATAAACTAGTTTTAAAAATGTACTTAAACATTAGACTATTTATATACCTACAGAGTCATATTTAATTTTCATATTTAAACTGTAAATATGGCAGGTTTTTTGGGTTTTTTTTTTGCTATTAATTTTGAGAGCTAGGAGGAAGGGGGGTTGACCCCCCCTGCCCCCTCGAATTCAACCTTAATCCCAGGTGCATTAAATAAGATGTGTGTACAGGTGTTGAGTAGAGCAGGGCTTAGTTTGTGTCTGTATTATTATTAGCACCGCATCTTACTACCCGTTCGGATTATAAGCACTTATGCTAATGTGTAATGGTAGGGTGATTGTGAGATGAAATGGAGGACCTACAGTTTAACGTGGGATCCGAGCCACGGTGAAGGCCTGGCATTCCACACATTCACAAGTTGTGATTAATACACGTCTTGTCAGAGGTGAAGGAAGGGTTTGGCAATCAGATAAATCTGTGTCGGGACCGAGGATTGAACCCCGGACCTCCAGCACAGAAGTCTGACACCTTACCCCTAGACCACCAGGTCACCGTTTGTGTCTGTAAAATGAGATTATAAAATATTATCAAGTCACATTTTCAAACAATTTCATTCAAAATCCTTTCCTTCATTTATACATTTATATATATATTATTTATACTTTGTAAATTATATTTGGATCAGTATTTTAATGGAGTATCAAACATTTTCTATGCTGCAGCTCTGCACATTCCGTATGATCCAATTTTAAGATAATTTGTAACGATTAGATATTTTATTCTAACCTAAGTTAGTTGTGAAAATTTTAACAATGGGCTCACAGTTTTTTTTTATTTTTAATTTATTTTTAATATAAAGAAATATTAATAAAATGATAAAAGAAAATATTTTAATATTGTTTATTAAAATCCTATTAAAGAATTTAACAATATTATTCTAGATGCCTGTTCCAAAAGGCATATCTATGAAAATAATATATTATTTCAAACATATTCTAACTTAGTAATTAGTATAACATTACTTAATATATGTTGGTAATGCAATGCTAGACACATCTAGGAACAAAAAATCACTTATTATTTAAAACAAAATCACAAAGATCACGATCTAAATAGGTCAATTCAAAGACGGCCCTACCGTGCTTCCACACATATCTCAACTCTACACACAAGTGCTACAGTTTCCGGTTTCAGTTTGTCTAATCCTTCACATCGAATGCGAGGTTGTTGTCGGTGTCTTTATAACTTGTATTGTGTGATGTCGGCTCCATAACAGATTTGTTTAGTTAATAGTTATTAAATAATATTAAGTAAAGTTTGTTCATAAAAATGATTTGTTGTTTTTTTGGTGAAAATAAATAAACAACTATGTTACCAATGGGCTCAAGTGCCTCAGCAAAGTGGGATGCATCGGGTAATTTAATAGGGGTTCACAACACATTATATTAGCATTCTTATTTTATTCGTCCTCTGTTTGTTCTCCTACTGCCAGACAGCTCCAACCAGTATTCATAAAAACCCACTTAATTTCTGGCATTTATGAATTTCTGCTACATTTTTTTTTTACTTAGAGGAAGTGTGTACCCATATTTTCGTGGAGGGAGAGTGGAAAACAATTTTGAAAAAACCACCCTCAATACATCTGACAGACATTCACCTCTATCTCCCCATCATCTGCAGTCTAGTCTACTGAGAAAGTAGCACCTTAGACCATGTGGCCACCTGAGTGGGCTGCAACACTATTTTTGCGCCTTAACAAATGTACAACCTACCTGGTTTTACTTTCCCTACATTGGTGTTGGTCGTTTAGAAAGACACAATGTTAAATTATATGTCTGGAGTCACAAATTCACCCTTGTTTACAATGTGTCAAGGGTTTAGTAAATTAACCGTGTAGCTCATTTTTTATAAACTACTTCGTTAGCTCATTTTTCAAAGAAATTAGTATTTTTATACATTACAATGTAATTTGCCTTTTTATGACATAGTTTGTCTAATATTTTGATAATAAAACATAATTTAAAAAAGGTTTGCTATTATTTTCTTACTAAAAAAACTTCCTGTGATTGCAAAGTTTCCCAGAAGGAATTTCAATTTTTCACACACTTTATAGAATAGTATTATGGAGTGAAATTTTGTTTTTCATAAAATTGATAAATGTGTTTTATTATTTATTTATTTAGCACCGCGTATTACTACTCGTTCGCTTAAGTACTATTTACACTAATGGGTTAGGAATTGGGAAGGTTGAATATAGAGGAAGTGAACCCGCATTTGCGTGGAGGGAGGGTTAAACCATTTAGGGACACCCCCCCCCCAGTTCACCCGACCGAGATTCGAACCTCGATCTCCCCGCCCTCAGCAGTCGAGCTCAACACGACTAGCGCGTTAGCNCCGACCGAGATTCGAACCTCGATCTCCCCGCCCTCAGCAGTCGAGCTCAACACGACTAGCGCGTTAGCTAACTACGCCACCGAGGCAGGTCTGATAAATATGAAATCGTAGCGTTAGTGCTTATAGCACAATAATTATATAGTTGTTACACAACCAAATGTTTTAAAGAGAAAGAAAGGAGGAGGTAAGATGAGAAATGTATTTGAATTAGAATGCTGCTTATTTCATCAATTTGCTTTTTTTTTTCTCCAAAAGCTTACAATTTAAAGCTTGCAGTTTATATACCAAATTTACAAACATTCTAATATTTATTTTAGTCTTTTGTGAAACACTTCCAATTTTTCCAAGTACGTGACGATGCTGTTTAATTTTTATCTTACAAAAACTAGTTAATAATAGGGTTATGTGACCCAAAGTTTTTTCATTTGAATAGAATTTTATTCAAGCTCCTCCAAAGTTTTATGAGTATAGAGTCGCTTTGAGCTTAAGGTCAATGAATATTTAAATTATATGGGAGTGTTTTTTTTATAAAGTTGTAGTATATATAAACTGAAAAATTATTATCATTCAATTTGATATTCCTTCAGTACAATTTACATAAGGTTTGAATGAACTATAAACAACCCCATTGGGTGCAGATGTTCATTTGGTTCTGTCTTTAACAAAAAAAACCAAACATGGACATGGTAGTGATCATTAAAATGTATTGGTCTAGTCTTTCTCTGCAAATTGAAATTAATAATTGAATTGAAATGCTGCTCATTACTAAACCTATTTCAAATATGTGTATAAAAAATTACATCTGGACACAAGAGCCTGCAAGTTTTTGCATCACAAAGGTCTCAAGTTCAATTAATGGTTGTTATCAACATATATTTTAATATCTGACTAATGTAGATAATAATCACCCCCCTCTCCCGCAATAGCCTCAGTAGCTCAGTTTAGTTTTATTTTAGCGTGGTGTCTTACAACCAGTTCGAGTTATTAGCTTATGTACTAATATTACGCTAATAGTTTTAGGTATTAGGAAGGTTATAGAGGAAGTGTACCCGTATTTGCATGGAGGGAGAGTGGAAAAACCATTTTTGAAAAACCACCCTCGGCACACTCGACCAAGATTCGAACCTTGATCTCGTCATCAGCAGCCTGGTCTACTACAATAGTAGCGCGTTAGACCATGTACCCATCGAATCGTTTAGTAGCCTAGTTAATTATGTTGAATGAATAAAGGCCGTACCTTTATACTCTTGTAAACGACTAGAATTAAAATGTCCCAGCACTGGATAAATATTCTCAGTAAAGGTAGTTTATAGAAGGGTTACCTGTTAGCACACTAGATAATATGGCCACATTAGTATGCTTTATAAGTTTGTCTGAACAACTTGGTAAAACTGCAAGGTGCCCAAGATTGAGAATTCGAAAAATTCAAACTCGGTAACCATTTAATTTTCTCCCTAATCTATTTCATTTACCACACAATTTCGTTAATACATCTTTGATACAGTTTAAAACTGGTCCTTCACACAACTGGACTAATTTTCTTCTTATACTATTTTAGGGTAGTGTGTGGCTTAAGATAAAAAAATGTTCTGGTTAGGAAATAACACTACTACCTGTTCCCCTCGAAACCATGCATGGTTCCAAGTTCCT